>JAXIVD010005861.1:7500-26745 GCA_036785275.1 Cancer borealis
AGAGAGAGAGAGAGAGAGAGAGAGAGAGAGAGAGGTAAATAAGTATAGATTAACTTTCTCTGTGGTTATAAATAATAATTAGGAAAATAATTTATAGGGAAATTTAATGGTGAACTTCGTTATTTTTAGAGGCAATAGAAAACGGGATTAGGATTAGGATTGAAGATTGAGGATTGGAGGGGAGAGAAGGGGGAGGGGAGACTTCGAAAATGCAAAGGAAAAGTTTACACGAAAAGGAAGAAAGGATAGAAAGAGGGAGAGAGGGAGAGAAAGAGAGATAAGAAGGAGGAAGGGATAAATAAAATTGCTTCAAAAGATATAAAAGATAAAAGATAAGATGTTAAGAAGAAGAATAATAAAGTGTAAAAAGAGAAGGATAGCAACGGTTGAACGGGGAAGTAAAAGTGAGTGAGGAAAAGCTGGTAGGTAGAGATGAGGGGAAAGAGGTGAGGGGAAAGAGATGAGAGCTAGAGAACTGAGGGGAAAGAAGGGGTAGCGTGTGAATAGTGAGGGGAAGGGGAGCACTGTTAGAGGAGACATTGGTAAAAGGGGAAGGGAAAGGGAGAGGGAAAAAGAGGGGATGACACAAGAGTGAGAGGGAAAAAATAAGGGAAAAAATCGAAATGGAAACAGAAAAAAAGTGACGAGAAAGAAAGCTAATAGGAAGTGGAGGAGGAAATATGGAAGGGGAAACAAGAGGAAATAAAGAGGGGAAAAAACAAGTATGAATGTGGGAAAAAAGGGAAGAAAAAACAAGAGGAGGGAGAAGGAGGACGCACAAAAAGATAGAAGAGAGAAAACAGAATAAGTGAAAATATGATAGAAAAGCCAGAGAAAGAGAGAAAGAAAATGAAAGAGGGGAATAAGTGGCGAGAAGGAGAATAGGGAAACACGGAAGAAGGGAGAAAAGGTGTGGATGGGAAGCAAAAGGTGTTAATCTATTACAAACACGAGAACATAAAAGACTCAAAATGACCTGCCCCTCCACCCTACCTGTGCATTACCTGTGTGGACAAGCGGGGTTCGAAGCCTTTAGTGGAGGTGCTAAACGAACCCTCAAAACACTCGCCTCGTCTTGTGTTTGTAAGGAAAAAATCAAACTCTTAAAAGGAGAAGGAGATGAAATTTTACGAGAGTCCACCCCTAGCAACGTAAAGAAAATGGGAAATGTTCGTAAACTTAGAAATCGGTGCGAAATTTTGGTAACAGTAGTAGTAGAAGTAATAGTAGTAATAGTAATAGTAGAAGTAATAGTAGTAGTAGTAATAGTAATAGTAGAAGTAATAGTAGTAGTAGTAATAGTATCATGTTTTTTAATACAATTTTGGTTTCCTCGGTTAAGTCCTTGCTAAAGAACATATCCTTAAAGCCTAAAATGCCATAAGAATAATGCTGTTACTTCGCCTTTACTGCCATTATTACCTTTTATTGGATGGCTGGCAGGCAGCGAGGAGGATCAAGGCAAGAAACATTTAATTTTCTTTATATTTAATTTAATTTTCTTTATTTTTTTCTTATTTAATTAAAGGGAGTGGTTGGGATTCTGTTTGTTTGTTTGTTCATTTGTTTACTTGTCTCTCTCTTATTTTCTTTTTCATTACAATTACTCTCTCTTTTTCTCTCACGTCAGCGTCATGGTGAGAGAGAGAGAGAGAGAGAGAGAGAGAGAGAGAGAGAGAGAGAGAGAGAGAGAGAGAGAGAGAGAGAGAGAGAGAGAGAGAGAGAGAGAAAGGTAGGTGGGGAAAGGAAGAATTTTATTTCACACACACACACACACACACACACACACACTATAAAGTTGTCCTTCCCATATGTTTGGGTTCAATCCTCTCTACTTCCTCAGGTGTGGTCCCCAAGGTCATGTAACGCACCTGTCTGCCTCCCAAGGTAACTTAAGCCCGTTAATTAGTGCCTCAATTACCATTCACCTGTCACTCCTTTGATGGCCCAGTTAATCCCATCCAAGAGTAATTAACACTTAAAGGGTATAATGATCTTTTAGATTTTTCTCAGTCTCCCTTTAAATTAAAACGGAAGAAATTGTAATCATCATAATTACTCATTCCATTTACCAGCCCAAAAAGTGTTTAGCATATTTATTATAGACAAAATAACGCGGTAAAATATAGTTATGTTTCCCTTCCTAACAATTCAAGACGAGGATATTAACGCCACAATTTCGTGCGAAGAAAACGACGATGAGGAAACAGAAAACGGAGCGCTCACACACATAGAAAAGGGGAGACTTAGATAATACACAAAAAACGCTGAATATCGACTCAAAACTGTTCTAGAAAAGACTTAACGTGATTTCTTTGCTAGAATCTATTGTGTATCTAGCAAATGAAGACGAGTAAAGAGAAAACGGAGCGCTCACACACGTAAAGAAGGAGAGGCTTAGATAAAACACAGATAGCACTGAATATCGACTCAAAACTGTTCTAGAAAAGATTTAACTTGATGCCTTTGCTAGAATGTATTGTGTATCTAGTCTGTGGTGGAACAAGGATGGTTTAGCAACATGTCAAGAGTGATGAGAGTCTAGGAGTGAAGATTTAACAAAAAGAGGAAACATTTGTCGTCCTATACAGAGAATGCTACAGAGAGAATGTGTTCCCTCAACTGTGCCAGAAACAATTTAGCAAGAGTGAGTGACACCCTACTCTCTCTCTCTCTCTCTCTCTCTCTCTCTCTCTCTCTCTCTCTCTCTCTCTCTCTCTCTCTCCAGGATAACACTGCGACACTTCCAAGCTCTGTTGACATTTCTGACGTCATCCTAAGACACACACACACACACACACACACACACACACACACACACACACACACACACACACACACACACACACACACACACACAAACACACACGCACACGCACACACTGGACAGGGGTGAGTCAACAAAGGCTAAAACCGTCTTTCCAGCAAGACTCGAACGAAATAAAGAACTAAGAAAGAAAAAGAAAGATAGGAAGAAAGAATAAGAGAAAAAGAGAAAAAATGTAAAGAAAAGTCAAATTCTTGCTGTCATAGTGAATTCTTCCTCCACTCACAGATGACACACACACACATACACACACACACACACACACACACACACACACACACACACACACACACACACACACATACACACACACACACGTGGAAGAGAGGCGAGTTCAGTGAGCGAAAAACATTGAAGCAAAACAAACATTTACTTCAGAATCAGAACGAAGCCAAAAGACAAACAAAACATCGCTTCGTTTGGCTCACGATGACCAGACGAAGAAAAAAAAAAAAAAATACAGAAAAAAGAATAAATAGAATAAAAATGCAAACAGACAAACAGATAATTTAACAATAACAAAAAATGCAAAACAAGTGGTTGAATTCAGTCAGGTAATTAATAAAAATTCTCTCTCTTTCTCCCTCTCCCTCTTTCGTCTTGTATCCTTGTCTCTTTTTCCTCTCACCCATCCATCCGTTCATCTATCTCCATCTTTTATCTATTTTACATGTTCCTCTGGCTACCTTCCAGATCTTAACTTCACAAAATATGATAAGAGTCTCCCCTTCTTTCTCCCGCCACGCCGAGAATAAATAATAAGAATAATAAACTTTCCCTAACATCAGTGGAAGAATGAATGAGGCTTCCAAAATATGCCTCAGGGCTTCCCAAACTTTATACATCATCTTTAGAGACAATTACCAAGATGAATAATGAAGAACAATATGCCATAGAGACATGACGTGCACTTGAGATGAATGAAATGAGTATCTAAAGTGTTATCTAAGTTATTATGATGAATATTATTATTTATATTCACGTCAGTTTAGCAGTGGTTGGTAGAGTCAAGTTTATAATGGCAAGGAACGTGTATAATTATCTCGTATTTTTACAGAAAACAGCATCCTCTTCCTGTCTCATCTTGGGTGCTCAGACAGCCTCTCAAACACATCTTAAATCCAGACAGAACATTATCCTTGAAAACACACACCCAGTTGACAATATGGCGAAGCGTTCTCAAGGTCATTTGGCTGTGATTAATGAAGTTGTCGCTTTGTCTCAACGCGTCATTTTCTCCCTTGATTAAACTGACGACAAGATCAATTATCATCTTAAAACGGCAAGAGGAGAGAGTAAAGGAGAGGCAAAGAGGACTAGTATCTTAGAGGGTTTTACTCCCATTCGTACCTTCTCCTTGCTTTTAAAAGATGTGAATTCCTCCGCGTTCTTAATCTAATTCGTGTTATATAATTAGGTAAGAGGATAATGTAATGTAACGCCAGATGTCGTCTCCGCCGCGCGTTCCCTGCAAAATCCCGCGAAAATCCTTCATAGTTTCCAAGCGACTAATGAAATCCAAGTGGAACTGTTCCTAATTTTCTTCTTCATTGAATTTTGATGAAATGATTCCAGATTCAAGTCGCCGCGATCTATTTTTTCCCGTCAGTGAGGTACATCTGGCGACATCTGGCAACCCATGAGCCGCCAGTGACGTCATGATGGTAAATACTTCCCTGCCTTCCTATTGGTGGGTTTGGGGATGGGGAGTGTACCTTTAGAGGAGAACATTTTATGGTCGTCCAGCCCCATACAGAGGCTCATAGAGGAAACTCCGGCATTAATAACAGTGCATCGTATTTTTAGTCAAGGAAAGACGGCACTGCGGGTTTAAGAACGTAAGAAAAGGGATGAAGATATTGTTGATGGTACCACAGCTCTGGCCAAACATTATCTCTCTCTCTCTCTCTCTCTCTCTCTCTCCTTCTCTCTCTCTCTCTCTCTCTCTCTCTCTCTCTCTCTCTCTCTCTCTCTCTCTCTCTCTCTCTCTCTCTCTCTCTCTCTCTCTCTCCTGTGATTGCCTAGTGGTATTCTAATTTTTTAACCTTTGATCTTTAGTTCGGAAAATCAAAAGAATTAGACATGCAGAGTGGGAAAAAATGTTAGTTTTAATTGGTTTTTTTCTTTCTCTCTGCCTGTCACACTTGCGTCATATTTTCAAGACAAGGGATGAAAATATATGATGTTTAGTCTTGCAATGACCTTTCATACTTGAGAAATATAAATAAACGAGAAATATGAATGGTAATAAAATCTTTGGAGGCTGAGCTTATTATTATCATTATCATCTTTCATCATACTTACGATAATAATGATGAAGATGAATACGAATAAGAATAAAAAAAAAAAAATAAAATAAAGCTTTATACAAGAAAGAAAAATGTATATTTCCGCTTATATACTGTATTTAATTAACTACTGTATTAAACTTTCTCAGGACTCGAATACATGAGAAAAATATTTATAAGCTGCAGAATTATATCTCATTTTGTTAAATAAAAAAAAAATAAATAAATAAAAATAAATAAATAAATAAATAAATAAAAAATCTCCACGTAATTTGAAACTACAGAACAAGAGATATATTGAAAACCTTCATATATATCATAGTTCATAGTTTTACCTATTCTATTTCTTTGACTTTTATTGATGGATCATGTGGATAAAATAAAAAGAACTACACACACACAGACACAGACAGACACACACACACACACACACACACACACACTATCTCTAATATTATATAAAATGACACAGGATTTAAGATATGTGAAAAATGACAAGCCTCTTAACTGAAGCAGGAAATTACAATGAAATAAAAAACACTGCATAGAAAGAAAAAAAATAAAAATAAAATAATACGAAAAGAAACACGACAATCTAGCAACAAAAGACGAGGATGGAGAAGAAAAAAAAGTCAATAAACGAAGGAATCAAAACAATAAACAAAAAAAATGTGGCGGAAGAAACCATTAATTAAACACATTTTTACCGCATCGAAAACAAGAGAAAAACATAAAAATAAACACTAAAATTAAGACTTGTTGGAAGATAAATTGAAATACATTGATTCTTGAGTAATGAGAGAGAGAGAGAGAGAGAGAGAGAGAGAGAGAGAGAGAGAGAGAGAGAGAGAGAGAGAGAGAGAGAGAGAGAGAGAGAGAGAGAGAGAGAGAGAGAGAGAGAGAGAGGTGGGCTATGATTTATGGGGGAAATAGAGTGAAAAAGAAGGGAACAAGTGGATTCAATTGTTCCCTTCCATTCCTTCCTTCCTTACCTTCATCGTTCCAGTAATGGCGGCAATTTGGAACGAAATAAAGAAACATTAATAAAAAAAAAAATAAATAAAAAATAAAATAAAACCGAATGAAACAAATATATAACTACAATTCTACATCTCGTTTTTTCTTCCTTCTATAATATACATTTTTCATGAATTCATATTTTGTTTTATTTTGTTTGTTCTATGCAAAAAAATATGTGTATATGTTTTCTATTTGAAAATTCTAATGTTCTAGGTTATTGTTTTTTTTTTTTTTTATCAAATGGATATCAATTTTATTTTTCTTAAAAACTTATGCATAAATAATTAATTACGTCATTTGTACTTTTTTTTTTTTCCATGTTAAGAGATTCATAAATTAAATTAGATTCATTATCAGTATCTCTCTCTCTCTCTCTCTCTCTCTTCTCTCTCTCTCTCTCTCTCTCTCTCTCTCTCTCTCTCTCTCTCTCTAATGTTTACCTCCCTTCTTCCTTCCATCCCTTCCACCATCTCATCTCTCCTCCTCCCCCTCCCCCTCCTCCTCCTCCATAACGGTCCTGCACAGACTCTTCCTATAACAAGAGGAAACTTAGGTTGAAGGAGTTAAGGAAGAGGAGAACTTACCCCTTCAGCTTCCTTCTTCTTCTTCTTCTTCCTCTTATTCCAATCTTTATCAATTCATTATATTGGTTGTCATCGATATTAATATGAAATTATTTAATGCTCTTCTTTTCTCTTTTAAATTTTCGCTTTTTGAACATAAAAAAAATATATTGACGGAATTTAAAAAGAAAATATGATATTTCCTCTTTTTAATTCGTTTTTTTAATATTGTTGTTTCCATAAGAATTGAAATCAAATGTAGGAATTCATATATAATCATCTCTTCTTAACGTAGACTCTACACACACACACACACACAGACACGTACATCCTCCCCCTTCCAATCTCTTTCGCACACTGGCTCTCGAATTAATATCAAGGTTCTGTAATCTTACTCCAACCAATCCTAGCTCAATCCTGCCGCCCAAAACCGCCCAACCAGAAATGTCCAAAGGTGGGGAGGAAAATTATTCTATTTCTATATATTTGTCTTTTCTGGATGAACTAAAATTATATATTTCTAAAATTAATGAAAAAGGCACTAATATGATCATTATTTCCAGTAGAAATAGTAATTTTGTCACTTTTAATTTATTTTACTTAAGTTTTCCATATTGTGTTTAAAGAAAAAGGGAAAATAATGTTCTTTTCTCATTCTCTCTCCATCTTCTCTTTCATTTTTGGTGTTAAGTCACGGAGGAGAGTAAGAGGAAAGAGGAAAGAGGAAAGAGAGTAAGATTAGTGTCTCAGCGCTAAGGAAGAAAAGAGGAGAGGAAGGAAGAGGAGAAAAAATTAAGAGGCAATAAAGAAAATTAAAAAAGAAAGTAAAATGCTTGATTATGAGAGAGAGAGAGAGAGAGAGAGAGAGAGAGAGAGAGAGAGAGAGAGAGAGAGAGAGAGAGAGAGAGAGAGAGAGAGAGAGAGAGAGAGAGAGAGAGAGAGAGAGAAAGAAAAAACTCCCAATATAGGCACTGACAACCAAAATACCTAACACCCCCCCAAAAAAAAGGAAAAAAAAAGAGGTCCATTTTCCCCCTACCTTCCATATTTTCTTTCCTTCCCAAAACCATATCTACTTTTCCCTTACTTTCTTTCTTTCTTTTCCCTCTCTCTTACACTGTCACCATCATCTTGCAAGGAGTATGTTAGCATAATCTCTCTCTCTCTCTCTCTCTCTCTCTCTCTCTCTCTCTCTCTCTCTCTCTCATCACCATCTTCTCAACAACTAAGGAGACACTGGCCATTATATAAACATTACTAAAATATAACATTAGCATACCATTCTGTCCTCCAACGTATCATTTGGTGTAGAACGTGAGAATCTTGACTTTTGAGAGAGAGAGAGAGAGAGAGAGAGAGAGAGAGAGAGAGAGAGAGAGAGAGAGAGAGAGAGAGAGAGAGAGAGAGAGAGAGAGAGAGAGAGATAAATTACGTTTTGATGATTTGAAAGATTTAATCACTTAGACTAAATCAGAATCTCTCTCTCTCTCTCTCTCTTCCTGTTCTGTGATTGGCCAGATTCCTCCACCAATTCCGTGTCACGTCTCCAGTAAACACCACTTCCTCGCCTTCCCATTGGCTATCCCAGAGGACATGACAAAAATATTCCTCAGATTACACACAACCCTCTCTCTCTCTCTCTAAAACCAAAAAAGTGAAAAAAATAAAACGTAAATGCCATGAAATCAAAGCATATCCCAGGAACACAAATTACTTTTTTTCCCCCCACGTTTTACAAATTTAAGAGGAAGAGTGAGAGAGCAATTCTTGACACACTCTTAATGGATTAGCAAAATTAACCTCAGTCACAGGATTCAGGAGGTTAAGAGACGAAGAAAGGGAAGGTAAGAGGTGTGTGTGTGTGTGTGTGTGTGTGTGTGTGTGTGTGTGTGTGTGTGTGTGTGTGTGTGTGTGTGTGTGTGTGTGTGTGTGTGTGTGTGTGTGTGCGTGCGTGTGTGTGTGTGTGTGTGTGTGTGTGTGTGTGTGTGTGTGTGTGTGTGTGTGTGTGTGTGTGTGTGTGTGTGTGTGTGTGTGTGTGTGTGCATGAGGAAGTGTGTTTGGAAGGAGAGTGGTAGAGGAAGGAAGGTGATGTATTGAGACAGGTGGGCTATAGACTAACCTTTCCATTCCTTCTGTGGTGATGGTTAGGTGTCGAAAACAGGTTCAGGTGTAAGTGGTGTGAAGATTAATGGTTATGTGTGTGTGTGTGTGTGTGTGTGTGTGTGTGTGTGTGTGTGTGTGTGTGTGTGTGTGTGTCTCTCTCTCTCAAGAAGATGGCCACGCGTCAGAATTACACACCACAGACCCATAACTTTCCAATATAGAATCGATCTTCAGCTACACTATCTATCACTTAGTGCCCTTCCTCCTCCTCCTCCTCCAAGCAGAAATACAGAACAAGAATTAAATGATAAATACTAAAGAAATTTCACATAGTAATTGATCCCTTCTCTTCTATTTATTTCCCTCTTCCACTTCCTCCCTCTCCTTCTCCTCTTCTTCCTCAAACACAGAGTACGTGTATGTTACTATGTTTATATACACGTATGTACAAGGAAGTGAATTATTATGTGTTTTCAAGGTTAGTCTTAGAAGTACTATATTGTTGTTCTTCAATTGCAAGAAAATGACTGGATGATGATAGTGGTAAGGAATATTAATGATGACAGGTGAGCTGATTACCTTTGTAACTCTTTCCATTTTCTTTACTTTCAGGTTAAGAGGAACTGACTGAATTCATGAGGACCAGAGTGAAATTTGGTGAAGATTTATGAAGTGAATGAAACGAAATGAAATAGTAAATAACAGAGGACGGTGAGAACATTAATTATGGAAAGAAAATAAAGAAAAAAGTACTTAATCTGAATTAGAATATTCATTTAAGTGAGAATTCATTTGAAATAAAAAAAATCATAGTTTCGTTTAACAACAAAACAATTAAATCACATCTGAACACGTGTTAATCCTGTCAACATATAAACATACGAGTTTGCTTTTGATAAACATTCAAATTCTAGCAAAACACAGAGAGGAACTGTAGAAAAAAAATCAACATCCACTTTAACTACAAGAAGAAAAAACGGATAAAGAAAAACTAACATAATCACTACAAAAAAACGAAACATTACTTAGAACTAAACTACAGAAAAATATACATAATTCAACTAAGACTCATACTAACACGACAACAAAAAAGTGAAAATAAAACACTAATGCTAGTGGTGAATATAATAGATTAATAACGAAATAAGACTTAAGTACAATTAAGGAGATTACACGAGAAGAAGTGAAAAATATACAAATCTGAATTTTTTCGTAATGATTCCTTAAACAGGAAATTAATTAACTGATTAAATGACGTGACAAAGATAAAAAACAAAAAAAAAACAGGTGCAAATAAGTAGAAATAAAGTGGAAACAATGACAGATGAATAAATAAACACAAAACAAAAGGAATAAAAAAATAAACTGAAGCAAACGTGAAAAAGAAAACGATGTAAGGAAGAAAAATTTGAGAGAAAAACACAAAAAGAAAACGGAAAACCAAGCTAGATAACACGAGAGATAGAGAGAGAAAAAAAGAGAGAGAGAGAGGCCCTTCTCTCCACCACCTCCACACTACGATGCGTATTCTCCCTCTCTTCACCTTTTCGGAGACTCTTCAGCTTCTCTTCATCCTCTTCTCTCAAGGTAAGTCAAGTCGGCCAGGTAAGAGGCTTAGTTTTACACCTGCTCATTTTTTTTCTTCCGTCATATTCAAAAAAATTAAAAAAGGTAAAAAAAAAAAAAAATAATAATCAAATTCTAACTAACATTCTTTAAAATATAGTGTAAGATAATTTTTTATTTTTTTTGTGTATAATTCAAGAGTAATAATAAAAAAAGGTAAAAAATGTCGATGAAGATTGAATGTATAAAAAAAATTTTAAGCTTTTTTTTTCCACATCGTCAAGTATTAAATATTCATTACAACATATCTGAGTCTCTTTGGCTGTCTGTGCAACAAGTAAACAATATAATAAGTGTTTCCCTACCAACATAACCTTTTATCATATCAAACTTTCCACTATTTCGTCACAAAATATATGTTATTGTTTTACGTTATTGTTATGATATATAAAAAGCCTTACTTCGATATGCTTGTAATATTACTTTAACTTACGCGGAAAACATCAAATTTCAAAGTATATGGTTTACAAATGACTAAATAAAACCCAGCAACATATTATTTGGTTCAGTCAGATGAAAACGAACAAAACTATTACATTTTTCATAACAAAAGAGGAACATAATACAGATTTTCTTCATTAAAAAATATAATTAAAATCTAAAAACAAATTCTACCAAGTATCATTTTAAACATCTTTCATAAACAAATAATTCCACTTTCATTCCTTTACTTACTGAACACATTAAAAAAACATTAAAAAAAAACCACTTTGATAATTTCTTTAAATAGAATTCCAAGACGAGTAAAAGATCATTATTTTTAATTTACTTTTGTTCCCCTTAAAAAAAAAAAAAAATCCTTTGCATCACACGTCACAGCAGAAGATGAAATACCTTCCCAAGTACTTCACAATCTCTTAATCAGCAACTCCTCCAACGTGCCGCATTTTAATGAAAGTAGAAGTAATTAAATTTTTAAGGCGACTACAGTTTCCCTTCCTCTTATTTTCCCCTCAACGAAAAAAACAACAACATTCAATCTTTTACGTTAGGTTATTTGTTTACATTCCCACGAGTGTTTGGCTGACGTAATGGCCTGACGAGGGGAGAGGGAGGAGAGGGGAGAGGAAAGAGAGGGACGAGGATAGCAGAGGGGAAAGTGAGGACATGGAAATGAGTAGAAGAAGTGAAGGAGGAGTAGGAGAGGAAGAAGGGAAAAAAGAGGAGGAGGAGGTAAATAGAATGAGAGGAATAGGAACAGAAGGATATTAGCTGGCAAGAAGTAGGTGGAGGAGGTAAGAGGGGAGAGAGAAGAGAGGGAGATATGAGTAAGAAGATGAAAACAGAGGAAGAGAAAAGAGGGGAAAAAAGAAGAGGAAAAGAGGATCACATTTCCCTTAGCTTCCAATCACTTATGAAAAACCTTGACTTGTACTTAACCTACTTTTTCGTGTTTTTCTCCTTTATTTCTTGTTTTTATATTATCTAAGTATACATAACACTTAACACACTCTTTCTCTACTTCTCTCACACGCACACACACGCAAACGCACACACAAATTCACTCCAGTGCACGCAACCACGCAATTACCACCCAACGGGATCGTAAGACAGGATTGGATGCTACACCTAACACTCTTGCACACACCTACACAAGCATTCCACACCCTTACCCTTACTTGCCTGCCTCCCACACACACTTGAAACACTATACTACACTTGTTAACTCTACCCCACCCTACCTCACCCTGTCACTACACTACATCTATACACCCTACACTTGTTAATTCAACCTCATCCTGCCACACGCTATCACTATATCTTTTAAATATATTAATTTTTCGTGTTATTATATTTCTAAGTTTTGATTTCAGTGTACTTTTTTTTTTAAATCTTTTTCTCTCTTGCTCTACCTCTCGATTTTTTTTCTCTCTCTTTCTCTCAATCTAAATATATAACAATAAAACCTTTCCTTCTTTTCGCTCTGTTATCAATATTGCTAAACGTTGTTATGATTTCTTTATTGACAAAAGAATTATGTTACTTTTACAAGCCTCATTCTTCCACTTTACACAAGGTTCTGCATTGTAATTACGTCTTTATAAACCGAGTAAGTAAGATCGACTTTTGATAAATAAATACTTCCCTGTCACCCTCTCTCTTTTAATATTTTTTCTTCTTCAAGTATTAACATAAATTTACCTCAACGCAAAGAGAACTTCCAGTAATCTATATTTCACATGGATGGAAATATCAGGTACACACACGATAGCCCTGAACCTTTATAGTCTACGTGGAATTCAAACCTCTATGCAAGACTATAAGTGAAGGATCCAAAGGGCTACATATAGATTCAAGTCACAGATTAGTAGGTGTAGATGCTAAAAGTGGGCAATCAAAGTATAGGTATGAAGGTACAGGTAGAAATGTATGGATTCCTAGAAGTCAAAGGGTATTGGATTTTAAGTGTAGTTGCCAAATTATAGAGGAGAAAGCAAGGATTCAAAGCAAATTCATAAGTATAGGGTAAAAAGTATAGATTCAAAGGGATCATATACATTCAAGTCACGTATAAACACACATAAAAAGAGAGGAGAAAAAGTATAAATGTTTGAATCGCTTTTAATGGTATACAAACACGTACACAAAACCGTTTCCATAAAGGAATGTTTTTTTTTCCTTTCAATTGTTTGTGTATCATATTGGAATACAGTACGATATTAAGTGGTGTTTAGAGCACACTCTCCTATTCATGAACGAAATATAAAGAACAATGCAGCGTTTAGTGAAATGAGAAAAATTGTGAATGTCAGTTTTCATTATCGTGAAATCTATATTATTTTTTCTATCTATTGATAAGGTATGAGTCGCCTGTTGATTTTAGTTTTTAATTTTTTTTATATATGAATTCATTTTTGATTTTTATCTATATATTTAATTCATATCTTATTCATTTATTGATCTATTCTATATATTTATTAGTCGATATTATTTTTCATTATTCTTTAACACAAAATTAAACAAAGAAACGACGAAAAACCATATTATGGCTCAAAAAAAATATGATGAAAACAAAACACATCAGTCAATAAATAAAACGAAGTTATTTGCTAAGAAATAAAATAAAGAAAGAATAAGAATATTGAACAATAGCAATATGAAAAAAACCTCAAAAATATATGAGAAGCGAGAAAACACTTTTATGCGTGGATGAAAGAAAAAAAAAATAGAAATTGAATAAAACCGAAAAAATTGAACATGTGGAAAAAAAGGAAAATCGGCCACGAACACAAAAAAAAAAGAAAAAGAAAGAAAGAAAGAAAAACGAAAAAAAAGAGGAAAAAGGTCACACACGAAACACAATTCCTAAAACGTGTGAAACTAATTGAAACTCGCACCGCCGCCTCCAAACCTTTTCAAAACCAAATTTGTATAGATAAAAAAAAAAGTAAAATTCCAGAGGTTTGCTGTTTTTTTTTATTTTTGCAAGTCATATTTTATCGATTACCCAAGAGAGAGAGAGAGAGAGAGAGAGAGAGAGAGAGAGAGAGAGAGAGAGAGAGAGAGAGAGAGAGAGAGAGAGAGAGAGAGAGAGAGAGAGAGAGAGAGAGAGAGATTGAACACATAATTTGATATGCAGTTATACAAAATCCTTCAAATTATTATTGTTACTAATTGTCATTATCATTACCATCATTAGCATAAAAAAATGAGACTACAAAATAATGCAAATAAAAGTAAAATAAAAAACCAGAATAATTAATTTACATTCTTCATTAATAATAAAAAAAAATAAAATAAAATAAATTAATAAATAAAACTTTTTCTATCTCCTTAATTAAACAAACAAATTAAAAAAAGCTACACAAAAAACAGTCTTAAAAGCCACTCGTCACAAATGTCAATATTCAGTACAATTTGCAGGTGTTAATAAGCCTTAGGGGTAGGTGTGGGTTAGGTCCATCTTGCCTGCAGCTATTGTTAGTGTTTTATTCTATCTTTTTATCAAACAGATCAAGAGCAAGATTTTGACTCATCTAATTGGAGTTATTTGAGAGAGAAAGAGAGTGAGAGAGAGAGAGGGAGAGAGAGAGAGAGAGAGAAAGAGAGAGGGAGAGCGTGAGAGAGAGGAGAGGGAGGCTGAGATGAAAGATAGTACACAGGTATCGTGGGGGAGAGAGAGAGAGAGAGAGAGAGAGAGAGAGAGAGAGAGAGAGAGAGAGAGAGAGAGAGAGAGAGAGAGAGAGAGAGAGAGAGAGGTGTGAAAAACTAATGAATTAAGTTATCTTTCATTCACATTTCTTTTTTTTCATACCAAATTCTGTCTATTTTTTTTTCCCTTCACTTTTTTCCACCTCCATTTTTTCCCTCAGATATCAACGTTTATTCTTTCTCTTGTTTTCCTCACCATTCACTATCCTTCCCCTTCTCTCTCTCTCTCTCTCTCTCTCTCTCTCTCTCTCTCTCTCTCTCTCTCTCTCTCTCTCTCTCTCTCTCTCTCTCTCTCACCCCTTCAGTTGCAATTACTCCTCATTAAGACCACTTTACTTACTCTGAATCTGAAACAATTGATTAAAGTGAATGCAAACAGAACACTTACATTACTTAACACTTCACGACACAAGATTATTATTATTACTATTATTATTATCTTTCTTATTACTACTAAATTAAACGTTTTTAGATTATCTCTATTGATTTATTCCTCTATGTTATGTATTTCCATGTATTGTGTATTCTGTCTGTCATATGAGACCAGCATCGCTCAGTAAAGTTATATAATGATTGTTTTTAATATTCATATATAAAGAAAGAATGGGTGAACCTGGGTTTGATATATTTGTAATAAAAAAAAAAACTAAAAAACTGAGTTCAGATTCGTGTTCAGCATGACTGAGACTCCCTGTGTACCAATTTTCATGTGATTCGGAGATGTAAAAATTTTCAAGAAATCTTAACAAAATGTTCAAGGCTACCCCCTTAGAGTTTTTTGCAGAAATCATGTATATTTAAATAACTCGAAAAGTATGAAGTTTACGGAAAAATAGTATATATTAAGAAAGAAAGAACAAGAGAAGCCCGTTCTTATGAGCTATAGTAAAGTAAAATTGGAATATAAGTGTAGCTGTACGAATGGAAATACTGACAAATTTGTGTTCTTCACAAAACTTTTAATTTTTCAAAAACTATAAAAGTAATTGGAAAGGCAATGACACCAGCAGATAGGTCTTATCAAGGTCTATAAATTTGTATATAAGCTTTGTTGCTGTACGACTAATAGTTTCGTAGTAAAATGGCAAAAAACAATTCAACCTCAGTTCTGGTGGAAATTTTCGGGCCACAAAATCGATGATGCACATTTTTCACAGATACTTGAAATATGATACGAATAAAAGTTTTTACATCTTTCAATTTGTATTTGTAAGTATATGCAATAAATATAACACGCTGCCCTTACCTGGAGCCGGCTCAGAAACATTAATTAGCCTTACAGGTAATAAATGGGAGGGAGGGAAGGAGGGAGGAGAGGAAAGGGAGGGATAGATGGAAGAGGAAGGAAAGGAAGAAGGAAAAGCAAGATAATAGGAGACGAAAGTAACTATACCACCACCACCACCACCACCACCACCATCACCATCACCACCACCACCCTACAGTTCTGGCATAAGAGGGAGACGAGAAGGGAAAGGGTAGGAAAAGGGGCAATTGGAAGAGAATTAGGGTTAGGATAGAGGGAGTAAGGGTGTCGAAACGCCCATTACCGGCAACTCGACAACAAGACGAGTGCACGAGGGGAAAAAATAATATTCCTTGGAAATTTAACTGAAAAATTCACCAACACAGATAAAAAAAGATAAAACTCAATACAAATAATTAAAAATAAAATAGACGAAAGGAAAGTGAATTAATTAAAATAAAAAGATAAAAATAATACTTTCTCGGATTGATTACTAAAAAAAAAAAATCACGAACATAGACAAAAATATATAAATAAACTGAACACAAATTAAAAAGAATACACGCAATTAAAATAAACAAAACAACATAAAAAATAAACAAAACCATAAACACAAGAACAAAAAAAAAAGCAATAACCCCATTTTCTATACCAAATCTAACAATCGAAGGGGTCACTATACCATAACCAAAACGACTACACACAATACACAAGTCCTAAAAAACATCTTAACCAATTCAACGACAAAGTGGAACACGACTCTACTCCATCAACATCTTCGTCAGCATCAAAAACACCACTTTTAACGACCTCTCTAACCCTCCTGCTGCTGTTATTGTGCTGCATGTGCTGTGGAGCGTCGATTGTGCTGCTGCTGCTGTGCCCGTTAAGCTCCCATCACGCCTCAGTACATGGTCTGCCCAGCGTGGACCCAATGTTCTATGTTCTGACGCAGTGAGAGGCGGGGAGACTGTTGGAACTTGTTTTTACCTTCGACTGATTTTCTTTTTATTTGTCTGAAGGAGGAGGAGGAGGAAAAAGAGGAAGAGGAGGAGGAGGAGGAGGAGGAGGAGGAGGAGGAGGAGGAGGAGGAGGAGGAGGAGGAGGAGGAAGAGGTCAAGGAAGAAGATTTTTGATATGTTTGATTTTTGTTTTTTTCGTTTTTCTTCTTTAATTCCCTTTATTTTTTCTTTCTTCTCTTATATTTGCCTCGTTAGTAATTTGTTTTTCTTCTTATCTTCTTTCCTCTTGTTCTCGCCTTTTACGTCATTAATTCTGTAGTTACGAATTTTCACGTTTTTATCCAGAATCGTGATTATTCCTTTTTCCCTTTCATTATTTTCCTTCCATTCACCACCATCACCATCACCATTTTCATTATCTCCACGTACCTAGTGTTATTTTGAATGAAACATCACCACCACTACCACCACAATCACCACCATTACCCTCACCAACACACACATACACGCCTTGACTAGAAATTCTCCTCATCCTCTGTATTAACACCTGTTCTTCTTCTTCCTCCTTCACTAAGACTCCCTTCTCCTCTTGCTTCTCCTCTGACACTTCTTCCTCCTCCTCCTCCTCCTCTTGTTAGGTATCCATGAACACATACGGGTAACGCGATCTTGCTTCTCCTAACACACCGCGAACACCAACACGCACGATACCTTGCAACACAACTGCAACATAACGACTTCCTTTCCCGAGATTGTTACGACACGCACGCACACACACACAGACACACACACATATGGTTTACACAATAATGCTACAACCAAGGACATCTCACTCCTACCTACCTACCTACCTACCTACCTACCTACCGAGAGAGAGAGAGAGAGAGAGAGAGAGAGAGAGAGAGAGAGAGAGAGAGAGAGAGAGAGAGAGAGAGAGAGAGAGAGAGAGAGAGAGAGAGACAGAGAGAGAGAGAGAGAGAGAGAGAGAGAGAGAATATATACGTGCTCACCTCTTGTTTATGTATATGTTTACAACCTACACACACACACAAACACGCACACACACCAACACATACACACACCTAAATCCCTCTATCCTCTCTGAACACAAATTCTACAATGATGATTTTTGCAAACATCATTTTATTGTTATTACCTTTCAACTACCTGAGTGTTACCTGGGCATTAAGACTGATTGGCCCGATCGCGTTGATGTGACTTACCTTTGAACTCGTGTATGTGGAATGAATGTAAATGTTTCCGGGTTGTGTTAGCGTGAATTATACAAATTAAATTATATGTTGTGTTGTGTTGTGTATATATTTGTCGTTATTTTTCTATTTATATTTGTTTTTTTTAGTATTAATGGGATGTTTTAGTGTTGAATATATCTTGTTTTATCGTTTGTTTAGTATATATGCAAAATTAATTGGTTTATGGATGTGATAAATATATTTTTTTTACATAATGGAAAACTAGATGAAAACCTCATAAAAATAATAATAATACATAAAAATGACCTAATATTTGAAGGAATTTACATGTTTTTATCTTTACCTATATTGAATTTTTTTTTTGTAATAATAAACAAAAGAAAAAATAAACACAAGTTCAAAATATCACTTTATGACAGAGACGAGACAATGTTACCAATTCTAGACTAACCCTTTAAGACATAGAGACAATGTTACCAATTACATACACTATCCTTTATGACATGCAGACAGTGTTACCAATGCAGAACCTGCCATCATTATAGAGCAGTGTTGCCAGACAGGCGAGGAACCTTGACTTAACGCATGAAGTGAAAAGCGATTACGATGGAGGAAAATGGACAATCAGATTTCCCTCACTCAGGTTATTCCTCTCTCTCTCTCTCTCTCTCTCTCTCTCTCTCTCTCTCTCTCTCTCTCTCTCTCTCTCTCTCTCATCTTCTTGGAGCGTTTTAAAAATTACATTAAAACTTTTTACTTTTTCATATTGGTCTGACTGCTTCTCATAATCTTCTTTTTAAAATATGAGCGAGAGAGAGAGAGAGAGAGAGAGAGAGAGAGAGAGAGAAGAGAGAGAGAGAGAGAGAGAGAGAGAGAGAGAGAGTGACAGATAGACAGACAGTACAATATAATTCACATTTTCATAAACGCATCCACATTTCATTTCACAAAGTGCCACAAATGTAACTCAAAAAATTATTAAAAAAAAAAAAAATCTACGTTGAAATATCACTTGCAGTTCATTACAAAGGAGAAGAGTAAAGGAATAGAGAGAGAGAGAGAGAGAGAGAGAGAGAGAGAGAGAGAGAGAGAGAGAGAGAGAGAGAGAGAGAGAGAGAGAGAGAGAGAGAGAGAGAAAGAAAAAAAAAGGAATAATGGCCATAGGAAGAGAGGACTGTGTCATGATGATATAATGTTATGACACAAAAGGTTTAAATCTCTTTACATATAAAAGTGAAAATGAA
>JAXIVD010005862.1:0-26723 GCA_036785275.1 Cancer borealis
CCAAGTCCTACACTGAACATTGTCACCAAGAATACTATACAAAGAGAAGGCGGCACTGCAGGATATGGACAAATTCCCACACTTACGATGCCAATCCTTCATGCATTCCTATGTCCAGAAAGAAAGAAAGGAGAAAGGTGAATAGAGTCATATAAGGAGAAACATAGTACTACTGAATATCAAGATAATTTAAGAATGAGAAAGATGACTTTTAACCAACATTATCAAAACAATTCTATGAGATGTTTTCAGCAGAATCATTGTAACCTTATTCTTGTAGACAGTCTGGAGTAGATTGAGTAATTTGTAACGAGTTAATGTACATAATAACATCAATAGGTTAGGATAGGATATGAAAAATACTACTGAAAATATATACCAGAATGAGATGTGTAAAATACCTGCCGATACTCCACCGTGAAGGCTCCAAGATAAGCAATGACAGCAGCAGAGATCAACACGTCTCCCACAACATTCTCCAAGCTCTCACTTAACTTCTGGGCTTCATTGCTCCATCTATTAGAAAGTATTAGAACCTAGATTATAAATAAATGAGATAAGGATAGGTTATCAAGATAGCAGAAGAATATTGATAATTGTATACATAGTAGTAATGACCGAGTACACTGTATAAATATGAGTGAAATAAAGCAAGCACTAAAAGGAAAGAACGGGAAAAAGTGGAGACGCAGATGGCTTTTCAATTGGTCAATTAAAGGATGTATGTGATTTTCTACCAAACAAACTGACAGTGCTATTTACCAAGTACTTCCAAACCTACTCCATACCAAGTACTTTGAAAAATGCTATAAAAATACTGTCACATGAAAGGAGAAATCAAACACATCAAAACAATCATTCAATAAGTCTACTATCTGTACCATAAAAGCTTCTTACAAAAAATGCCTATGAACAGGATTAGTGCAATGCTATTTCTCTTGAATATATGTATCACAAGTTATAAATCTTTTGGAATCTCACCTGTCTCGTTCACCCCCAAGACCTCCAATAAGCCTCTCTGATCGGTCCCTCTTCTGCTCACACCTTACAATGGAGTCCTCTAAGTCCTTCTTTTCCTTTTGCTTCTTAGTAAACTCATCATTCAGTGCTTGGAGTTTGTCCGTTACCTGTAGAATAGTAGAAACAACAATGGTGTATGATTAATGATAATCATCAACAGTGTTAGCTTAACAAGAAATATATCAATTAAAACATTACCTCACGGAGTTCTTTCCTCTTTTCTTCCAGTTTTTCATTTTGCAGAGCAAGTTCATGATTGGCAGCTTCTAATGCTTGTTTTTTTGGAGCCACAATCTTTATGACTTGATCATACACCACCATTGCTCTCACCCAACGACACAGTCCTTCACATGCCATGGATACCATGCGAATTTTCTTGGGGTCAAAGTCCGGATGAAAGTAAAACCTGAAAAAATGAAGAGAATGAGTTCAAGACTATACTGTAAGCATTAAGTTATATTTTAAGCGATAAATCACAAGATTTTTTACTGGTAGTTGCTGCTTTTCCAAAACCATGAGTGAAAATTTATTACAGTAAATGCATACATACCCCAATTCTAATGAAAAATTCATGTAAAACATTTAAACTACAACACTGTGTCTCACTTGTTGCGAACGTGGGAAACAATTTTGATAGGTATGCTCTCCTTGTCATAAAGCAGAAGATTCTGCAGAAACTTCATATCACCCAGAAGCTTTTGTGATGGAGCCCAGAAATCCTCTACCATTTTACCAGAACCACTTGGGTCCGGTTTTCTCTCTGGCTT
Organism: Cancer borealis; assembly: GCA_036785275.1. Lineage (NCBI taxonomy): Eukaryota > Metazoa > Arthropoda > Malacostraca > Decapoda > Cancridae > Cancer > Cancer borealis. Next base: position 1,788 of record JAXIVD010005862.1, read on the forward strand.
AATATCCAGCATCACACACACGGCCTCCATTACCTGTCATTAATTACACTATTATCATCATATTTGTATTATGTTATTTTGTATTTGTATGAAAATTGCATGATACATAGATATGGAAAGCCATAGACAACAACTTAGCAAGGCAATTAATACTCTATATGAAGGGTTGGATCAGTGCATGCTAGAGAATAAAAGGAGAGGAGTATTAAAGGATAAGATGCATGGAAAGGCAAGTGGAAACTTATTTCTCTCTTACCAACTTGACACCTGATGGAGGATTCTTCATGGCCTTCACGACTCTGATATCATCTTGTTTGAGTGTATTGAGAGCATCTGTAGCGGCATTGAGGGCTGGCACTGCCTTAGCCAATTCTTTTTCACAATCATCCTTAATAGCTTGGGCATCAGCAAATTTCCTATTAGCAACAGCCTCATCTGCTGCTACTAACTGTCAACAAAGAATATTAATAATCGCCATTTAGTTTCTGAAAGAAAGAATGACGACTTCACAATTATGATGATACTATTCATTATAATATAATATAAATAAGCAAAATTACAGTTCATTACATAAATGTGTGAATCCTGAAAATAAGCAGAATTATAATATGTGTATCACATGAATATGTATGAATCTCTTCATTAAAATCATGCATTAGTGTATTTACCTAGTTCTTACATAAAGGAACTTCGCTATACCTTTAAGGCTCTGATTCCATATATCCTATCTATTGTGGCTTTAAATTTGTGAACATTTTTGGCATCAACTGCATCCTTCTCGAGGCCATTCCAGCTCCCAGTGCACCTTTAGGGAAACATATGTTTCTTCATATCTCTCAGGGAGGAAGGGGGAGAGAGAGAGAGAGAGAGAGAGAGAGAGAGAGAGAGAGAGAGAGAGAGAGAGAGAGAGAGAGAGAGAGAGAGAGAGAGAGAGAGAGAGAGAGAGAGAGAGAGAGAGAGAATCCATACCTCTTTTTTGCGCTCCACTTGTATGGTATCCTGTTCAATCTTTATCATGAGTGCTTCTGTGTTAGCTGAAGTCTCTATAAGGCGTGGTTGCAATAATTTCAACTCTTCTTGCAGCTCTGTGATCAACAATTTTGCTTCTTTCAGTTTCTCTAAGCCAGTTACATACCTTACAAAAAAAATAAAGCATCATATATGTATCTAGGGTAAAAAAAAAAAGATTAATAGCATGTGGGATCAGATGTACATCTGTCAATCTTAATGATATAATTCTGTGGAAATAAATCATTTTATATCTTAATTCCTTGTTCTCTGTCTCTGATGAAAAAAATTACAAATTTAAAGGATTCCTGGGTACCTGTTCTAGTTCATTTTAAAGAGAACAAGAGATTTTACCTGTCACGAAGTGTGAGAATCTCTTGTTTCTTCTTCATTAGAAGCTGCCGAAAGGTGAACACTAATTCCAAGTAGGAGGAGGCTGTCACATAGTGTCTCCGTCGTAGGTGTTCTTGAAACCTGTCACATCAAAACATTTAAATATCTTAACAATTTATTTTCCAACAGGGCAATGCATATTTTCAACACCAGCTCTTCTCAAAATATTTCTGATTATGATGCAAAGTTATAGTATTTCAATTCAAAATGTTAAACTGATGCCACTTATAGCACTTACTGTAACTCATATTTGCGACTGTATATAATGTATTGATGTCAATTTGTAAGAAAACTGAAACATGAAATACAGTAAGCTCTCCAGTTTGACAAATAATTGAGCATTTGTTTGATTGCAGTCTGCTTGTATGCTTTATCATTTAGCATTTATATCCTAACAACAAAACACAATTCATGGTAAATGGGTCACTCACTTGGTGGAAAGGAGCTGCACACTGTGGTGGAAATGCTGACAGGCAGACACACATTGGGCAAGCAGTGGAGCTTCAAGTTTAATATCCTGTAGAAGGGTTGTGGCCACCATTTCCAAAGCTTTATCAGGCCATGTAGTAAACCTGTCAACATTATATATTCAAGGTTATGACAGTAAATTAACCTCATCTTCTGAATCTAAGTTAGTGCCTAAGCAATAATCTGAATATAGAAACTAGATACAGCATGCCTAACATTATATATATATATGTTTACAAACAACAAACATATTTATAGAGTAGGTAGGTGGTGAATCAAATAGTACTCACCAGTCAACAGTACAGCAGTTTACCAAGGAAGGAAACATGCGCAGGCGAGAGGTGAAGGTGCGGCCCAAAGGGGAGAGTGAGACTACAAGGTGTAAGTTAGCCTTCACCCTCTCCGTGAAGAAGCTCAGCAATACTCCAGGAGACAAATCCATCGTCTGCCCCTGACATAGGAGTGATTGTAATGATCATTGAAGTAAAGTTCCCCAAATTTACCAAATGTAGTATTTATATACTACAATAAAAATGGAATGGATATATGTATGTAGGTATGTGCTGTACATAAACTATATAGTACTAGACTTGTTTCTCATTTTGGGCTATTTACAGTGGAGGCCAGTTCTGCGATTCCTGACATTTACGAAAATCACTCATTTCCTTTCTAACATAGGTAACAACTTCATTTTATAAAGATAACTTTGTTTGGCAATGGATCTCCTTCCATCAAGGTTTGTAGCCGATCAGCCCAGTAGTTATTTAGGCATGACTTTAGTATTTGGTTGTGTGCAGTATGCAAGAGGAAAGTGTATAGTATGTAATTCCACCATATGAATTGTTAGTAAGATTGTTAAATGTGTGTTTTGTGAGTCAAAAGGATGATGATGTATGTTCATGAAACTTGATCAGCAAGAGACGCTGATGTAATAGGACAAGGATAACTGGTGATGTATATTAAACATTTCAAAGTGGAAGTAAGAGTGCCAGTATGTAATTGAAAAAAATAAAAAAATAAATAAATAAAATAAAATAAAATAAAATAAAATAAATAAATAATAATAATAATAATAATAATGTCCTTCCTCAGCATCTAATCGCACATCTTCTTTCATATTTGGTAAAGGATTTGCCAGACACGTTTCACATAACTGTGCAGTTTAGTGAGGTGCCATCATGTGACAAAGAGTAGTTTTGTGTTCATGAAACTTTCATTCAAAATAATGCAGAGCCACATGAACATGAAACCAATCTTTCAAAATTACAATTATAATTTCACTTACCTCATCCTTAGCTTCAGCCTGCATTCTCTCAAGAATATCTGCTCTTTCCTCACTGGTGAAAAGGTTGGGAAGCTCGCCAGTATTAAGTAAGGTATTAACATCTTCAATAAAACTTTCATCTTTGATCTGTGCATCAGTCAACAAAAACACTGCTGATTGCCCATCACCACCGGCTGTCATCAATATTTTTTTTATATCCTCCCTCCACTCTTGGATTCCGTATGTTTTTGTCACATGTACCTGTAGAAGGAATACATACAAGAAATACCCAACAAATATCTATAAGACAGACACTATAGAAAAATGTTAGTTGTAGGATAAAGCCATTCAGGTAATGCTTATAGTCTCAATAGTAATCCAGGCAGTGTCTCTAGAGCCCAGATGGTACTTACTGATTGAGGAAAAGTAGGAAAGAGTGAGGCTAAACCTTGCTAAGAAGCTGGAAATAATACAAAAGCTTGAGTGTGGTTTACTTTGTTACAATTGTGAAAGACTATGTGATCACAAAACCAAGGAGCATGAAGTGCTAAGTGATAAGGAGTAACATAAAAAGGTGGTACATTTCATCAAAATAATCTTACCTGGAAGAATTTATGATTAGCCATGAAGGCCGCCAGTTTTGTAGCACTCTGCCGGCCTGAGCCTGCAAGACCAACCAACAGAACATGACCTGAGTGTTGCTGAAGCACCCTACTGATGCGGGATACATGCTGGATTATATACTGGAAAAGCACCAAAGATAGATGAGATTTGCTCTCCAAATTGTACTCATGAAGATAGTTTTCCATTACTTGCTGCAGCTCTTTCACGTCTTGGATCTGAAAAAATCAAATCAGAAAAAGGTTATTATAAGCATTTATGATGTACAGTATTACCATAAAATTGACACTGAACACACAACATGAATAAGTTAAATCAATCTATGAATGAGTCAATTCTAAGAACAGATATTTTTGCCCTATTTTTTTTCACCCATTTCTTGCACTCACTTCATCATATGTGGGATTTTCTGCATCAGGGATCATAAAATTGCCATATATAAGATTATTAAGGTGTTGGGCATCTAAGTCTTCTTCCTCCGGCACTAAGTGGGTTAAGACAGTGTTCAACTCGACGTGAAATGTCTCTTGGCATATGTCCTTTGCTAGCACAAAGAATTCTTGTCTGCAATATAATAAATTAAGTAATATAAAAAAACATTAGAGATGTAGTTTTTAGATGATCATCTGAATAATGTGGACTGTTTTATAATTTTAGTATGCACTTATTCTCCATGATTCCTTTGTTATACTCATTATAAAAACTCATTTTAACTTAATACCAACTACAAAGTTACCTGTCATCATCATCACATAGACGATCATAGAAAACACGGCAGGTTTCATGAAGCCAAAGTCTGATAAGTTTGTCAACAGATGTAATACAAGTGTTGGGTACCAAAAGAATTCCACACACTATACGTGAGAAATCTCTTAAATTGAAAACATAATGACTCTTTGCAGGTGTGGGGAGGAAGGTAGAAATTACCCGCTTGTATACTTTGCGGATGGCCTCAACCACAGTCTTGTAACGGAGGAGAAAGAAAATTCATGTTAAAAAGTCACATGATATAGAAATTCCAAAAGTTGAATGAAAATTTACAATATATGCAAAAATATAAACTGGATGCCCTTTAGATTGCTGCAATATTTGTGTAATACACCATAACACCATGACCAATTGTTGACATCTACACTTTCAGAACTCACCTTACTCAATCTCTGGATGGTTTCGTCCTCTTGACTACTGAAGTGCCAAGTCATTATTGATCCAAATATTTTGTCCAATATTACATCATCAAAAGTGTCGATACAGATGACGTTAAGGTGACGTGTAAACCGTCCACAGATGTTGTTACGGCCAGTACTTGGAGGTGTCATGGCACCTAGAAACAACTGAGAAATATAAAACAAAATAAAAAAATAAAAATTGCAATAAAACATTTTGATCACCTAACCTGGTAGTTTACAGTGTATTATAAACCGTCATCACTCACTGAATCTACGAGCTCAATCTTAGATGTATCCTTTTTATCATAGAAATGGTGATGATCCAACCATTGCCTTAGGAATTCAATGGGAGGCTGAGCACCATACATCTCTTTTTGAGGAAGGTTGACATCATCGACAAATACGACATATTTCCTGCCCATAGCTGGGCCAAACACTCCTTTCCTTCGTCTGCAAAAAAAACTAAAATTGTGGAATTTGCAATACTAATGTATAAAGAAGCACTTCTGAAGGACTCTACAATTTCAAATCAAGGTTCCATTTTACAAATTATTTTTCAAAGTAAGAAAAGATAAGGAAAAAGTTTACCTGTCTACTTTTGACATAATAATGTCCTGAGCTTGGCCAGCTGAGGTTCTAGCTGAGAAGTGGACAGTATTCACAATAAATTTATCCTTAGGGAGGTTAGTCAAGGTAGCATTAGTGAGGGCCGTCTTGCCAGTACCTGTCGGGCCCAATAGCAGCATGGGCACGTCATGATCGATGCAGATCCTCAAGAAGAACTCCTGACGTGCAGTCTCGGCTGTAGGAATCAACAATTGTGACACCTGAAAAAAATTACACATTTTAATTACAGTATATAGTTATACTTAATTTTAATATCTCGTTCCACATACTTCAAAGCAATGACAAGTAGTTTTTCTTACATTATACATACATACCATATTGTTTGGTGTATAAGGCACACTTTGCTTTCTATTTTTTCGTGCAAGTTTCCCAGCTTTCCCTCTTTCTTTCTCCCGCCCTCCTCTATTACTCACTATAACAAGTAAACAGCACTTACCAATGTCATCAAGATGAATAAAGATACCCTGCTAAGAACAAAAGCACCAAACCTTTGCATCAGGAGGAATAGTGAAGCGATCCTGGTTAATGGTGTCATGCCATGATACCCAACGTTGCATTTCCTTTTCATATACAAAGTCAAATACCAAACCACTCTCAGGCGGCAACATTCTGAAAATACATAAAAAGAAATAAAATAATTATTCATTAATGTGAATTCTGCATTAAAAAATCAGTACAGAGGACAAAATTATTTATACCAACCCTTCAAAATTAATTAAATAGCAGTTAGTCTATGCATATGAATCCAGTTATTCTAATACTTACCCTTTAGTAAGTTTGAAGCTTTCTGGTTTAGGCGCACCTTCCACTTTACCCTGGAGAAGCTTGCGGTAGAACTGGTCAAATATACGGCGACTGGTCTCTGATATCCAAGTAAAAACATATCAATACCTAGTCAAAACAAAAATACCTTATATAAGAGAGAATTTTCATCATAAGTACTAAAGCTATCAATATCCATTATAATAATAAAGTGGGTGCACACGTTATAGCTGGGTGTAGTTGCAGGTACTCTCCCGTCTCATTGGCCTTTGAGCCTGTGGTGGAAATTAATCCGTTACACCAGGATATAGGGTCAATGTGACATCTGACTTCCCAGTTTATCTTCGCCAGGTTTCCCTAGGTAGCCATTGATATGAGCATATGATTCTGTGCCAGCACTAGCAGTCAATAGGTAGCTTTAAAAGACGGTTGGATCAGAGTATGGATGGGGATGACAGATGGGATGGCTAAATATTGGATTATTCCAAGGGTGGGGGACAAGGAGCTGCCTCGTGCAGGTCATTTAACTGGCCTCTTGCAGTCTCCCCATTTCTTATGTTTTTATGTTCTTACCAATCCTTTTGGAAGGATGAACAACTGGGTGAGCTGTGCGCCGACTGCCTTTGTCCAGGATCAAACTCGGACCAGCGAATTTGTAGTCAGACACGCTAACTACTGCACCACTGAGGTGCCATCTGATATTCAAATATTTCATAATGTATATATTTTCACCTGTTTTTGCCTTTTGATTGGCATTTAATGTTTACCAATTTGAATGTTCACCTGTAATAGTGGATCCCAGACTCCATGGAAGAACAAAAGTGATGAGGTATTGTAAGAGGAAGGTCAACTTGTCTTCAGATATCTTGGGTCCGAGAGGCTTGTCGGCTTCTCTAACTTCATCTAGATGTGCATCCAGCAATTGTGTAAAGGACTAGGGGGGAACAAAAAAATTGCAAGTGGTTGGCACTATGATAAACATGAAATATATGGCGAGTTCAAATAATAGCTCATAAGAAAACCATCAACAATTCTATAACTATAGTCTTCTGATTGGAAAGAAAAAGCAATTTCTGTATATAAATATATAAATATATAGACATATATATATACAAATGAATAAATAGATATATAAATAAATAAATTATATATATATATATATATATATATATATATATATATATATATATATATATATATATATATATATATATATATTGTTAATACCTGGAAAAGATGAAGTTCCGATGTCTGGATCATAAATTTACACTTGTTCATTACAAAGTTAAGGAGCGGAGGCAGGAGCCACTCTATCACCTGGTCTATCATCTGCCTTACTTCTGCCTTCACGGCTCCAGGTAGGCTTGCCAGGTAGGAATCCTAACCATAAAAAATACTAATTTAGATTAATAATATGGTAAAATGGTATGAAGTGACAATCCATTATTCAAAATGGTTGGGATTAGAATGGTAGATTTTGGATTTTTTTTTTTTACACCTTGAAATAATATCTGCCTAAAAATGTAAAAGAATCTTCCCTAGTAATTTTGCATCATCTGCAAACAGGCTTATATAACTGTTTACTCCTTCCGTCGGGTCATCCACAAAATCAAAAACATTATTGGTGCCATAATGTAACCATGTGGTACTCTACTTTTTACTTCCCTCCATTCTGAGTTTTCATCCTATACTACTATTAAAATTTTCTTTCCTTTCAGGTAGTCTTCCATCCAGTTTTTTAATGTTCCTTTTGATCCTCCAATGCATTCTAACTGCCATTGTAATCTCTTGTGTAGAACTTTATTGAACAGCCAACCTATCTCTTTCTTACATTACATTACCGCATATTTTTGGCGGATAAAATCAAAGTAATACATGAAACTACTTCTATGGCCATTCTGTTTGGGGTATTCTTAGAAACATATGCTAGATTGATAGATAGATAGATAGATAGCAAAAACATATAAAAGTTATCATGATAGTTATAGTATACATTTAGTATTTCTAATCATGTGATTCTACATTGCACTCAGTACATCCTACCATAATGTTATTAGTAGTGCATCTAATCCAACTAAATATCACTGTTGAATGTTATATTGACTATATAATTCAATATTTGTTTTACCTTAAGTGGCCTCCATCCCAGCTCTTTACTCTCCATGTAGATCATGCCACAGCGAGACACAGTTGCTGGTGATGCTTCTTCCAGGTCACAAGTCTCAAAAATAACACTCATTTTACTTGGCATCTGGAAAGATATAATAACAATACCAATAATAATAATAATGAAAATACAGTAATCCTACCTACATTAGTTAATTAATAAAAACATGTTTTTCAGAGGAAATATATAAGGTTCAGCTATAGCTTATAAGTGATTTAGAAAACACTTTAAATTTGCACTAATAAAAGTACACACATTTCATAAATAAATTATAAAAAGTTACTCAAAAAATAAATAACCCAAAATAAGTTGGATATTAAGTAGGTTAATCATTAATTTACCTGAATAATTTCACCCGACATAAGGCAAAGCTTCTTATTGTCATCAAGGACAGTGTTGAGATTCTCCACCCATACAGCATCAATTGGTCCATCAAGAACCAGCCATCTCCGCTCCTCACTTCCAGATACCGCCATCTCTCGGAAGGTTTTAGCCAACACACCTAAATATAGTTATAACAGAATAAAAGAAAAAGAAAGCAGACACAATAAGGCCGGGTCATAACTGTCAAGACATTCTTTGACACCATTATCTCAGAAGGAAAATAATGTATATGGAAAAAGGAAGGGAAGAGAAGAGAGAACATGATGAAAAAGAGAGAGGGGTAAGTAGGCACTTGAGGGCAAAGAGGCAGGAGAGAGGAAGAAGGAAAGTGGGAAGGAAAAGTAGAATGAAGGGCATAAGATCCATATTCATCTATGTATCTGGCTTATATTCTATTGAAGGAGGGTAGCTAAGACAAGACTTCTTAGAGTTAAGGGAGAATTTAATCCCCTCCTTCTCTTCTATACCTTGCCTCATAGTAGGAAGAAATAATAAAGAAAAGACTCCCCAGCTTTATATAAACTTACCATCAGACCATTCATGAGAGAATGGATCATAGGCTCCATACAGCTGGCCTAAGGTAAGTGCTTTAGGGTTGATAATCTTGTACTGGACACCATGTTCTTCACCGAGTTTCCTCTCTCGTCCCACTTTTTCTAAGGCTGATGCTAGTCCCTATACAACCAGGAATAAAAACATACATTGAAAGTCATGTATATCAAGGTCTTTTTGTTGGGGGAGATGTTAGATATCTAGCTGACTAAATAGTAAATGGAAGGTATGTTTCTTAGTATGTTTCCCTCTACAATTATAGTGACGACACATTCATTACTGAGGTGCTGTCTCCCATCACTGATAGATGATAGAGGATGATGAGTAATCAAACTTTTTATTGCAATTATATGATGTTTTAGGAACTTTAGTCATAAATTCAATTACTGTTTTGAAAGGCAAATCATATAAATAATTAAATTTTCACCTGTCATCTACCAGAGTTAGAACAATTGAAGGCAAGGTAAGATTGAAGTGACCCACTGATGAATTACATATATTTGAAGTAGAAAGTAGTAAAGTGAACCCAAGTACTCTTTTAAATCTATATACCAAATGATTTAGAAGTTAGCCAGCAACTAGACAAAGATTCTTTCATTGTTTCATGTTTCCTAGAACTACAACTTTACTTATCAAATGTTCTACAAAATCAAGATATCAAAACATTAACAGACTACCAATACAGTCAATGACTTGTACTTTAGTAAGCAAGCCATTAGTTGGTTTAGTCATGCATGTGTAATGTTACACACTTTATAAAATTTATTTATGAAATGTATGTACTTTTATTAATGCAAATTTAGAGTATTTTCTGAATCATTTATAAGCAATAGCTGAAGCCTTATCCATATAGAAACTGCAGCCTAAGAAACCTCAATTAGAAGCTATACGATGAGATGCAAACACTGCATGACTTTGAAGCTGCAGCAAACACATTTCTAAGACCTTTATGGCTAACACCTTTATGGTTCAGCTCCCAACATACATCTGGGACGCAGATAACTTATGAGAGAAATTGCTTATACAAAGTCATTTTGATTCCAAAGTAAAAGCAAGTAGGTGGATGCAAATGAATTTTAAGTGACTTATCAAAATTTGATTATTGAAAATTTCAAAAAATTAAATGTAAAATAACAGCAGAGTTTGTCATTATACAGCAGGTTTGCTGAGCAAACCTGCTGTATCTACTAGTTAGCAAAGTCAATTTCTCTCTGTAGGTATTAATTCCTTTTTTTTTTTTAGTATCGATGCTCATATCACAGAAAGCATTTAAATGATTCTAAACTTGCAATAAAATCTCTCTTTCTCTCTCAACTTATTTGTACCTTATCCTCCACAAATATCATGAACATTGATGATATTCTCACATGCAACATCAACAACAACTTGAAACATAAGTGACAATTCTCATACTAAAAATCCCTCATACATAATCATACATCAAACAAAATAATCACAAATAACCCTCAGGGCAGCCTCAACAAGAAAAAGAATATCAACAAGAAACTAGACACCCCCTTAGCCATGGCCTTGAACATGCCCAGACGCCTCTGCCGGCCCTTCTGCTGCAGTGTGTTCGCCAGAGTCTGTCGAGGGAATGCTTAGAAGGAAATAGGGCACAGCGGAGTCATGACTTCGATGAGAGTTAAAGTGATATGCAGAATGGGAAGTGGTGGTAGGAAAAAATGTGAAATAATTGTGATGGTGGTGCTGGTAGTATTCATGCAGTGTATATATGGATGTTATATAAATACAATGGAATACTGGTGATAGAGCAGGAAGAATACCGATGTAAAATGTCAATAGTGTAGCGAGGAAGAGAAGGGAATGGTTAGAGGTGTAGGTTAATGAAGTGCCAATGCTTTACATCTACACTTTCATGTGATATTTTCATTGTGCTGCTTTTCAAAACTACTGATGAAGTCAATCAAATGTACATACTCTATTAATACAATATGATGTAACATTCTGGCTATCTATTCTTCAAAAGATTATTTCTGATGTCCTCTTCCTTTCTTACCACATGTAATTAGAATAGGTTTGAAAATTAATGAAATAGCCAGATTGATGAACTTACTACATATTGATCAATGAGTTGGTGAGGCAATAAAGTCTTCGAAAACACTATTATTGACTTTCTTAATTTCATGTACCACTTCCTTCGATATTCAATAGTTTTTTTCCAGTAAAGATTGGTCCTGCACTAAAGTTATAAGGTATATGATGTTTTTGTCCCAAATATTTGTAATGCAGTGATCAACCATTCTCCAGTTGTTTCCAGTACATACTTTTTTTTTTTACACCTACACAGATGATCACCACTCTTCCACAATCAATTCTCACATACTGCTCAGTGAATATTTCTTAATGCAGCACTATCTAAAACGAACTACTTTATTATGCATACACATGTTTATATAGAAAAATGATAACCACTAATATCTTTCCCACTTGAAAAAACCCATTAATTACCAAGTTATCCTCAACAATGATTCAATCAATTATAATATTATAATGGTTAGTAGCAAAGATTAAAGATAAGACTTTTAGGTAACTATTAGCTTTTCTTCTGATTAAATTTCAGTGACCAAAGCTCCTGATAATATAAAACACAAATAATATCTTCCAAATTGTAAAATTCAGCAAAAATAGAAGTTATATTTTTGTGTTAAAGGCATATATTTATGACATTTTTATTTTCACTTGAATAACACAGGTAATTATGTTTATTCCTATACATTTACTTTCATAATGTCTTCAATATCCTGATCTATCAAGTAATGCAACAATGCAATGAGATGTTTCAAAGCCTATGCACATACCTGGTAGGCTTTGGTCTTGCCACTAAGAGGTTCACCAACAATGATCACTCCATGTCGTATCAGCACCATGTTGTAAAGCTGAACCATCTTCTCTCGGAACCATTGAACATCCTGCAAAACATTTTAGTAATCTATATCAATAAATATTCTAAATATAGTAATTAATTATTTAAATAATACACATTAGTTTTTTTTTGTTGAAACCTAAATGCTACACGATGCTCATAACATACAGGGATGATGAACTTTAAAATATTGTGAAGTTAAGTAATGTTTTTCTCGACTCACAGGGATTTGAAGTGCGTGGAATGTGTAATGGTAGAGGAATCAACAATGACTAATAATATACATAGTTTAATAGAGTAACTTTGTTGAATGACCTAGTTGCATAGTTGTCTGAGCAAGCAAAAAAGAGACAATAAAAAAGTGGGCCTCTTATGCCCAGCACATTCTCCACACTAATGCAACCATTCATTGTAGTTTTATAAGCATGTTTCTTAAGAAAGAAGTATGAGCCCAATCAAAAGCAAGTTTCTTTTCTGTATTACACAAAAAGACTAAATAAAGTATACATTATTATTATTAATATAATATGCAATGGATCAAGTGTCCCACCTGTAGGTTGTTATCTTCAAGAGTCTTCTGTATGGCAGTACCTAGAGCTGGGTCCATAGTAATCATATCATCTTTCTCTGCCGGAAATAAGTCTTGGACAATTCCCTCAAAGAGTGGCACATCCTGCAAAAGTACAAGGAGGGAAGAGCATAACCCACGATTTCTCTCCTCTTTCTCTATTCCATTTTTCACAACCCATTTCTTTACACTTGAAGTCAGCCATCATAATCTAATCCACTATTTTTCATTTTTCTTCTCAAAAGATTGCTAGCGTTTCCCAACAACTCTTTTGTGTTATCTGAATGAGAATAAAACTTACCTGAGCTACAAATTTGGGCAGATTAACATCTTTGATGGCTCTCAGTACAACGTGAGTTTCTGGCAGATCGGGCATGACAAGCCGTAGATTGCTAGCTGCCTGCAGCACAGCCTTCACTGCTCGCATGCCATAATCATAATGGTGTTGTGTGGACAGTTGCTCGGAACACAACCGATATGTATCTATGATTTTCCGTGCCAAACTGTAGGTATAAAATAGTTTTAAAAGTAAGACTGCAAATGGAAAAAAGTGGCTCAACAATCCTCAGTATCCTACACAATGTAAAATGACACCCAATTTGATATAAACAAATTACCGTTTCAGATAACAACAAATGAAATGGGATAACAATGATAGAAAGCCAGATATAGAATCAGCTTTAGAAAGATGTGTAAATTTCCTGAGTGTAAATTATTGTAAAACTATTCTATAAAGTGAATAATTCCATATTTTTACAACAGAGAATGGCCTTATTCAAGAGTAACCTGTCAGCTTCAATGAATCCCATAGAGAAGAGAACAATTTTGGCAATCATGACATAGTCCGGCACCATCATTGCCACGGAACGGAACAGTACTTTGAGGCTGTCTGGGAGCTCCCTCCTGCCAGCATATCTGCGGAAAACACACCAGTGAGGATAGAAAGAGCAAGTTCCAATTAGTGTAAGTGAGAAATTGGTCATGTCACAAGGTACATAGTGACTCCAAACAATATCGAACCATCAAACTATGTTATAATGAAAAAAATTTACATCAAGTATTACATAAAATGAAGGTATCTTAAGAAAACAAAAATATATTCAGATTGTAAAAGAATTTTGAATTAGTACCAGGATATTTGGAATACACGTCACTATATGCCCCGAATACACATTAAGTGAAGGCCTCACCCGGGATTCATAGTGATAAATATGGTGCAGCTGGGATTAAGGACTAAGTCAACTCCCTCAAAGATGAAACGCTGGGCTTTGCGAGCCACTGCTGCCTGTATTGTCTGTATTTGTTGTCCCACCACAGACAACACTGACAACTGGATGCGGTTGAATTCATCAAAACAAGCCCAAGCTCCACTCTGGGCCAATCCCTGAAACACAAAACAGTGAAATCTAATAACTTCCGAGACATATGCTTTGATATATAAATGTTTATAAGTTTAAAAACAATATACATGACAGTGACCTTTATCTTGAATACTAGTCCATAAATATCAAAGGACAACCTCAAAACAAGTAACTGCATTAGTATGGATGTAAGAGAAAGAGCAAGCACTGGTATCAGTGAGCTAACCTTGAAAAACTTCGCCATAGCTTTATAGTCCAAACCATCAGAACAATTAAAGATGATACACTGCTTTGCCACAGCCTTGGCCAGGTCTTTGCAGGTCTCTGTCTTGCCAGTGCCAGCTGGACCCTCAGGAGCTCCTCCCAAGTGTAACTTCAGAGCACCCATTAAGGTCCTAAAAAAAGTGAACTGTACTTCACTGTACCTTTAAAACACTTATCTTATGTACAATGTACTTTTAATGACATGAATGAAAAAAAGTATATAAGAATACAGTAAAACTTCGATATAACGAACCTGCTTACAGCAAATTTAGGATAAAACGAACATCATTTCCTGGCCGAACCAAGTCAGATATAATGAACCAAAGTTTATTATATCTGAGGCATTGGGTAAGCCGGCTGAACTTTCCACTTTGTTTGAACATAAATACGCTGATGCACACACCACTCAGTCCACAGTTAGCTCTCACTGTGAAGGGTTGGTCACACTCGTGTTCTTGCCACTTGCTACCTACTAAGTACCTACTACCAACAGTACTACCTACTGTAACAACTCTGTATGAACACGTCTTAACGAACAAAATCCCGTATATAGCGAACTCGATCGGTATTTTTACCGAACTTCGGATATAATGACTTATCGGATATAACGTCAGAGCCCCCGCCCCAACTGGTTTGTTATATCAAGGTTTTACTGTATATTCTTTCTAAATGTATTTCATTATATTAGAATATAACTGTGATGAGATGGTCTGCTTACATTCTGATACATTCTTGAACATTGTCCTCAACTGTCTAAATGTATATGGATATGTGATAAAATCAAGATAGTTAAATAGTATGTTATGGAAGTTTACCACTCTAAACCAATACATTAATGCGTACATGTGTATAACTAGAAGTCAAAGAAAATACATATAGTGGCATAAATAACTTTTCACAATTTCGTTACAAATTAATGCAACACATACCTGAAACATCGTTCCGTGAGAGGAGTGATAACCAGTCTGGAAGTGTTACCTAAATACTCGTATCCATAATGGAGGCGCATCAGGATCATATTGACCTCCACTAGTTCATTGACCCAGTAGTACCTCATTTGTGACTCCCAGGTAAAGTCTGAGGTGGAAGACGCACCCTTCTTCAGTAGTTCCTTCACCACATCTCGCTCTGAGGAAATTAGAAAACCAATTACAAGTCAGACTCGCCATTCATATAATTTGTAAAACAAGTTGTGTGAATTAAGAATTGGTAAATCAAGGAAAAAGACAGTGAGGAAAAGGACGATGTAAACCAACAAATAAACTGTGGAAGGAAAGATATAGTATTGCACTGTAAACCCACTCACCATGAACATAGGTGACTATCAGTGCTCCCATGGTAAGGCGAAGACCATGCTCTACCTGTCCTCGTACTAATTTCACCACTTCCTGGACCCTGGCCTCACATTCATCTAAATATTGCTGTTGGTGCAAAACCATATCAATTTGTATCAGGGCTTGTATTAACCCATAAACTAGTGTGAACCTCACAGATGAACCCACACTTTTTACAGGAACATTAATGAATAAAGGCAAAGAACACACCTGGAGACCACCTTGAGGCAAGGCAGCTATCACTTGAGTGGTCCATATGATCTGTGATACTGTAAGTACCACTTGTGACGGCCACTGTGTTATCCACTGTGAATGTGGTGTTAATGGATGGTTCTCCACTGCACGAACAGCAACATCTTGTAAGCTCTGAACCATCATCTCTTCCACCTCTACCAACCACCGCTCCACTAATCCCTGCAATAACCAAGATTCAGTCTAAAATCTACTCATTAAAAAATAGATTTTTGAAATTAGAAAAGAAAATTGAGTGAATGTATCAGGATGGTTAAATAATTCACTGATCACGAAAGAGAAAGTGCACGGGAGGTAAAAGAGATGAAAGCAAGGAAAGCTTCATGGTTGGATAGGTGTGCTGTAGAATGTCTGGAAAGTGGAGGTACATGTGTGATTGAGTAGTAGGAGGTTATCCTCTCTTTGCTCTTGCTTGTTAGGATAATACAGTGTTCCCATCTCTCAATCCCAATTCCAATTAGTAACTCACCCTGGCCTTTGCAGGAATAACTCTATTGCTGAACTGTACCAACTCTCCTTCTGCTGAAATCATGCCTTCAATTTCTTGTTGAGGTGAGAAGTGAAGACGATTGATGCCCTCAAAACACTTCTTGAGGTGGGGTTGTACTCTCTGAGGATCTTTTGTTTCGGACAGAATTTCAAGTAATTCATCATTGGATAGAAAGAAGAATCTGTGGTAGAAAAAATGGTACTAATTAGATTTTTTTTTCTTTTAATAAATGTTTATCGTATTATGATGAAGAAATACTAAAAACTGTCAGGAATCAAGTAAAATTAACGAAACGTAGTCTAAATAGATATATACACATTCATGTATACAATAGATAAGAAAAAAATGCATCATACAAGCCTTACCTTGGGAAGAATAAGCGTTTCTTTTCCAGATAGTCATTGAGACCCTTTTGTATTTCCTCCAACAAACGGTTGGATTCATGAAGCCTAAAAAGTATCATCGTTAAACCATTATCACTTGAATCTTATCTTTCTTTTATTCTAACAAAATGCAAGTATGTAATTGAGCTTTACAAATTTTTGGCAACTCCTTACAAAAACAAATAATTGATTCACACTTACTTAGTTTATTTATCATCACCATGATTATAGAATTTCAATTAGCATTTCAAAAACTTTGGAGCTAACCTAGGCAGCATGTTAGGTTGCTGGGTGGCTACAAGAGCATGTGGATCTCTGACTGCTGTAGTCATCAACTCCCTCCAGGTTTGGTCCACTCTGGTAAATTTTCGTCCTTCAACTGGCATTTGTTTCATGATATCTTCAGATGAGAAGATTGGCTCTAGATACAACCAAGTCATTTGGCACTGTTGAAATAGTCAAACAATTGATATAAAGCTTTCTAAAAAAATTGTTGGTCAACAGAAATCATAATTTGACATTTATACACAATGGATACCAATCTCCATATACAAACTCATGTATAATTACAAACAAAAGAAATTATATCAATCATCCTAACTTGTTTCTTGTAATAAGCATAGTAATTGAGTAAAGAAACTAGACACAAAGGAGTTGAAGGAAATCATGAATGGTACAGATTAATGAGAGGGGAGAGAATGTCGGACAGTGAAATTGTTGAAAGCTTGAAAGTGAACTGTGAAGGTGTTACAGACATGAATAAAATATGGGTCGGTCAAAGATTTTTGGAAGATATGAAATTGATCAAACTGACCTTAATCCAAGCATCCAGAATGTCTTGCATAGATAATAGTTTTTCCTCCCAGCTGCGTATCTCGGCTTCAAAAGGTTTAACATAAGGAGAGCCTCTCATAGTCTGCACCTTTTGGGTATGTTCATCAAGAAGCACTTGGATATCATCTACTGCTGCCAGTATGCTCACACCTGTCTCCCTTGAGTACCAAACAGTTTTGAATATATCATAAAGTTAATCAATTCAACAACATATCACAATAAATATATAATTGAGAACAATAGAAAAGCAATGATCTATATCTCCGTCTTCTAAAACCATGTACGCTAATTGTAAAACACTCCCTCTGTACTCTTCCTAATCCTCTTAATCAATACCCATCCATACCCTTCACATTCAACACTCAATGGACTTGTTAACCCTTTGAAATTAGTACATTCAAACGGATCACCATCCCCTTCATATAAGAAAAGAACATAGGCACTCTTCCAGTCAATTGACACCATTTTATTAATTGTGCAAACCGGCTGAATCCCATTACTGGTTTTAACTCAAGGTTTGGGTGTAGAAGACTCAATGGACATTCTTGTGCCATGACCAACCCTTTAGAAAATTTATAGAAGCAGGTGTCAAAATAAATACAATTCACCTCAGTTTCTCACCTCCATGGTTTGAATTCAAATACCACACTAGCCCATTCTCCTTTCATCTTCTCAAGGGCCTTCTCAAGACTGAACTCCTTGGAAGCTGCATGACTGATTTCCTCCAATTTTCTCTGTATTTTAGGTAAGCCCATTTCTATCATGTCTGCCAAAGATGTCTCCGGAGTCAGATTTAGCTCAGTTCCCAGATGTTCTCCAAGCTGTAGGGGTAAAATAATGTAAATAATTAAACTGCGTGTTCTTACTTATCCATATATACTTAATATATTTGAAGGGAAAGACATTGTGATGTGTTTTTGGTATCACAATGTATAATGTAGGTCTCAATATCATTTAAAAGAAAATAACACCAACGCAATAGCTTGTATTTATCACTGGGTTACTTGACACACTTCTTTGGCTACCGACCCCGAGGGCCACCAACACTCTTATCACACCATACCATCTATTGAATATATATATATTACCTATAACTTACTTGTGACAAACTATATGGGAAAATGCATACTTAATTATAATCTACAATAATACCTGTGTCCAGTGGCGCTCCCGGAGGCCTGGGCTGCAGATGCATTGTAGGACAGGTACATGTAGGCGGAATTTCTCAATCCTCTCCTTGACATATTCTGCTACTCGTCGTGACCCTACCTGTTGAAATAAAATTTGTACTATAAGGTACAATTTATGAGCTGTAATTGCAATGGAAAATCACTTGCTTCAGTGAACTTTATTGTGACTGTACCAGACGGCAGGATGGCTTGTGGGTTAGGCATGAACTACTGTTATGTTTCACCGGCTGCTGTTCTACCTCACCTCCTGCTTGTAGTCCCCTCCCCTTTCTTCCAACATCTGATATCACACCTAGTAGTTAGAACAAGGGCAGAGGTACCCACACACACAGGTTAACACACTTATTACACACACATACACACACACACACAAAGGAAAAAGCAAATGGATGGCATTTATCATACACAAATATAAATGGGCTATCAGAATCAAACAATTATCAGAAACAAATGATTAAGCTAAGAAACCAGACATATTTAGTTTAGAAGAAACAAGTCTAAGCTCCCAGTGTGAATCCGCCTTAAATGATTTAGAGGATGTGCTAGTTGGGGAGGAACAATACAATGTATGGAGGCGAAGTGAAACAGAATACAATAAATACATTCATAAATGTCAATTCTGTTCTACAGTAAAATTGACTTCTTACTTTCTTGAGAAGAGGCATTATTGAGAAAAGTTCAACACAAGGGAAAAATTTGACCAAATGCTACAGCATAAGGTTTATTCCCTCTTTAAGTTCGGATTCTAATTTCTTAGTTACATTACATAGAATACTTTACCTGATCCATAAATGTCTTAGTGAGTTTAAACATGGTCTTCCACATGTCCTCAACCTCATCACTGATGGCCTCAGCATCTAGTCCTTCAAATGGACCTGAGGAGAACAAAAGGGGTAAAGCAACAATACATTAACAATGTGTATAATCCCAAGCAGAATAAATCAAATTTGTTTTCATCATAATAACCAGTATGCAATTTTCTTTTACCTTCTTACATTTTCAATGTATTTTTACCACTTATATGCATAGGCAATTTATTGTCTCTTGCACCAAGATTCATATATACATTTTACTCACACATCCATCCATTGAGTGACTGAGTAGATACATAACACGTGAACAGCGTCATGATGGCCATGTTTTTCAATATTGGTGTTGCAAATTAACACCACATCTACCAACTAAAATTCAAGCAACAACTTAACTGTGTCCTCCTTTATGTTCTTTGTTTCTCCTTTATCTCTTATTATTTGCAAAGGTATACTAATTTATTTTAACCTATACAGTAAGTACTCATATCTCATCATTTCGTATCTAGCCACGTCTCACCAAATCTCAAATCTCGCCACTTACCATTGTACCACAGTTCATACTTCTGATGAAAGTCGTATGTGGTGTGCCAAAGGTGATCATATGGTTCTTTAAGGAAAACCATTGACTGCAGTAATGGAAATTTAGTCATCTCCCAACTCAAAAGTGACTGTTCCTCATTGATTCCCTGAAAAATTATCAATATTATTAAATTAGAAAGAGAGAGAGAGAGCGAGAGAGAGAGAGAGAGCGAGTGAGAGTGAGAGTGAGAGAGAGTGAGAGTGAGAGCGAGAGAGAGCATGAGCGAGAGCATGAGCGAGAGTGAGAGAGAGAAGGCATGAGCGAGAGCAAGAGAGAGAGAGGTCAAACATGTTCTTGAGCTCATACTATAATAGAGATGCTCAGAGTTTTCGTGTTTATTTTTCATTTTTCTGTGTAAGAATGTAAAATTCACGATAGCAAAATTCTGTCTGAATCCATCTAAAAGCTTATTGCTATTTGATAGGAAGCTGCTCTCATTCCCACCTGCAGTTCTTCCTTGGCCTCATGCAGCTGTGTGGTGAGGCAGTCAAGCATCTCCACATTTCTCTTCATAGTGTCGACTCGGATTTCCTTCATTATAAAGTTGTCACGGCTTCGCAAGTCCTCAAGTTCTTTATGATAAACCTGAAGTCTGAAAAAGAAACAAAACTATTACTGAAGTATATTGAGAAAATTAGTCTGAAGCATCTTACTGAACATATTGAACATGAATGATTTGTAATACATTTTAATTACTTCTACTGTGACTAAGTGACGTCCAAACTCACGTCTTTTCAAAGTTGGCTACGCGAGCTTTGAGAGCAGTTTCCTTCAGATCACGTTTGTGGGAAAGTCTTGCTTCAGCCAGATGGAAATCTTCTTGGATCTTGTGTGGCCAGGCATACATTCGATTGATAAGTGGCACCTGGTCTTCAGCTACTTTTCCAAACTAGTATGATTAAAAAAAGAATAAATAAATAAAAAAATAACTAAAAAATAAAGATTAGAATAACTATGTTACTTTATAAAACATAGAAATATCTGCATATAAAACCCACCTGTAAGAGGAACATGAGGCGATCAGTGGCATTTTGTATCTCCTGAAGCAGTTGAGTCATAGTTTGGGATGAACAGATGTGGAGGTAGTTACTTAGCTCCACAATCTCAGCTGTCACATCTGTTACTTGACTCAGTTTGGTTGACATCTCATCAAAGGAGCGACACACGCTGGCAGGGAAGATTAATATCTTTTCACAGAACACTACGTCTCTCATACTCCCCCTCATTGTAGGTAGTGTCCATTGTTCATATTTCAATAAAAGCTTACAAGAGAAAAGGGTAACTTACTCTTTGTCATGTTCTTTGTTGCGATGCACAAAGTAGTCCAAGATTGAGGTTGTCAGCTCCTTTACCTGTGATAAGACGTAAGTTAATAAATATATATAACAGTTGATGCAAAAGAACATCAATAATTTCATCAATAATGACAACTGTTAAAATCATAATAAAAAATATGAAGTATTAGTTGGGAAGTTTATTGCGTTACTTGTTGACCAATCCTAAGGGAATCTATGAGCACTATTCTATTCTATTATTATTCAAGAATTTAAAGCCAGCAGAATAATAATAGATATGGAAAGAGGACAGTGCAAGCTTTCTATCTTATCATTCATTAAACATTCAAAGTGACTCTTCCATACTACTTTCACATTCTCTTTACCAGTTACCTAAACTCCATCCACTCACTTTTTTATTCATTCCTTTACTGTTTTTATTGTTTTCCTTTTTATGTCTTGGCCTATAGCACCTGTAGGCTATCTACTACACGACCCTGATGCCCTGTAGAAATTTTTTGGTAGCTGTGATGATGTTAGTTGACCCTCGCCTGTTAGTGGTGCAGGCAGTATTTTCTAAGTGACGCCTGTGGAGGTTAATGCAGCCCCCTGAAGTCCCCGATGTATTCACAGTTGAAGACAGTGTCATTGAGCTCACCACTTCCGTGCTGTGACCACTCGGCCAATGCCTCCCCTATTCTAGCTTCCCCTTCCCCTTTATTGTAGCTTACCTGTTGTTGGAGCTGGTGATTGACTTGGTGACAATTCAGGAGAATCAGGCCAAGTGGTACCATATCACACAGCTGGACGGCCTCTCCACCCAACTGTTGCAAGTTAGCTAACTGCTTCTTGCCCTCCTGCCCAACAATGATCCAGCATGAACATCTAAAATATCAACTATATATATATATATATATATATATATATATATATATATATATATATATATATATATATATATATATATATATTTATATATATATATTTATTTATTTTTATTTTTTTTTAATTTTTATATACAAGAAAGAGAAAAGAAAAGTATGTAGTTTAGTGATTATGATTTATGCTTTATCACAGATATTAATTAGCTTGTCATATTCATCACTTATTTAATAAAAGTTATCAAATCATATTTAGAATATAGTAATTATGTTAAGTTTAGTAACATTAGTTAAAAACATGCTGTCTTTAAAAGCATTTAGTATCATGCAAACTAGTAAAGAATTATTTACATACAGGGATCTCGCAAGTTCTGCATTTGGTTCCTTCTGGAAAACTGGTAAAAAACTGCTGAATGGTAGAAATCATGTATTATATTTACATGTGAGGATCACTTAATGACAAGTCGAGACTCCTATCCACATAGGATTGGAAACGTTATTCAAAAACCTTTTTTCCTAAATAAAAACAAATTATTAAATAATCCCCTGAACTAGGTAGATATAGACCATATAGTTCTGCTGAGATTAATGAGAGAGTAATACTCCTCTCACAAAGAAGCTGCCATGACTCCGGATTGAACTCACAACCTGTAGGCCACGAGCTGAGGACTGTATTGCACAGAGCCACCCAGATCCCATATGTTGAGAATGAAAGAAAGCCATAATAAAAAACTTTTGAGAAATATACATAGAAGTCAAGTGGGAATATTATAGGTTCAGCAGAGAGCTAGAAAATTGCTAATCTTGAAAGGAGCAGAACTCACGAAACCTCTGTACAGTAATTATAAATGCGAAAGTTTAATTAAGCTGAGTTTTGTTTAAATGTTGTTAATACTAGTTAACAACATGCGGTCATAAGAGCATTTTGTACCATGCAAATTAGTGGCATTATATTTAAAAATTGTATTTATACATGTGCTTATTTAAGGATTGTCATCTTAACCTTAATAAAATATGTGTTAAATAAATATATAATTCAACATAATTAAGAAAACATATACCACTGATACGATACACCTTGAATTAGTTTCAAGTGTGTATCAATCTGTACCTGTTCATGGGTGTGTAAAAACTTTTATATTAGCAAAGTTAATGTAAATCAAAGAAATATTACATGCACAGAAAGTAAATAATTATGGATAAGGCACAACAACAAAATACATTGGTAAATAACATTATGGTGAATAAAGTCTTTAGTCATATATTGAGCCACATTCATAAAAATCACACAATATGAATGTGAAAAAAATCAAATCCATGTCACACTAATATTCATCATATCATCATTATGCAATCCGGGGAGGCGGTGGTACAGTGGTCTAGTGCTCTGGTATGTGAGCCTAGGGTCCCGGGTTCAAATCCCCGTTATACGCTGACCACTTTTCATTCTTTGATATCACCGCCGAGTGGCCAAAGACTACCCAAATTGCTGCTATACTGTCCTCAGACGGGACTAACAACGTTTATATGCGTCTGAGGCTGTAGCAGTGATTAGCCTCGCACTTTCTCAACATATTCACGAGAACCTAAACATTTGAGGCATCACTATAAAAATATGAAAACCTACGCCAAATAACAGGTGAGACAAGTCCATCTGTGCCTCCATAAGCCTACTGGCGCCAAGGGTTAATGATATAGAAAAGAAGAAACACACACCAATCTGTCCACTCAAGCACTGCATATTACTTAACATATATATACAGACAGAGCGAGGGATCTGGGAAGCCTCTCCTCTGTATACTCTCCTACGTAAAACAAGGAACAGAGAGGTAGGGGAGAGCAATGTCTGTACAATCCATTAAAACTGGGTCTCTGAATGTGCATGGATGTAGTACACTTGAGAGTAAAAGTGAGGTGATTGGAAGAATGTTTGTAGAGTATGAGTTTGATGTGCTATCATTGAGTGAAACTAAACTAAAAAGGAAAGGTGAATGTGAATTTGTGAGAGAGTGGAATGATGTCAGATGAGAGCAGAGGGAGAGTAAGAGAAGGAGTGACTTTAATAGTGAGTCTGGTAGTGAGATAGTGTGTGGTGGAATGGAAGTTAGTATCATCAAGGCTAATATGTGGGTGAAAGTATAGTTTGATAGAGAATTGAGGTGTTTGTGTGTGCATACGGCCCTGGTAGTGAGAAAGATGAAACAGAAAGGGAGGCCTTTTGTAATTATTTGAATGGCTGTCTAAAAAGTTTAGGATTAGTTGACCAAATATTTTCAAGAAATCAATAAATTTTCCCCGGAATCCGAGGTAATACATATCTTAATAAATACATGCATACTATATATAAGTGTTGTCCTTTTCCACACAGACATAAAAGCAAGATACTGGACAACTCTGGCTCGTCCCACAGG
>JAXIVD010005863.1:2500-5000 GCA_036785275.1 Cancer borealis
TCTCTCCTCCCTCCCTTTCCTTCCTCTCACTCCCTCCTTCTCTCCCTCTTATCCCACTTCCGTCTCTACTTCCCTCTCCCTTTGCGTCTCTCACCTCCCTTGACGCAGCATTACGACAGAACAGCTACAGCACATTTGACACTATATTCTATCTATAAATCAATCTATCTGTCTATCAATCAATCTGTTTATCTATCTATTTACCTCTCTGTCAACTATGTATCTGTATTATCTATCAGAATATTGCCTTTTCTATCTATCTTTATCATCTAACTTTGTATTGAAATATTTTTGTATCTATTCAACTTTTCTAATAAAACACTCAAACACATTTAAATAGATTACCTTTTGATGCCATTTTATACTAGTGGCTCTTAAGGTATCATATATATTACATAACACGGTAGTTGGTTTTCATAGTGTTGGTTCTGGGTGAGCAGGAATTATTCACAACAATATACAAGACTTGGAAAACAAAAGAGAAACAATTAGACAAGTTTATAAAAGGATTAGAGTCAAGGTTATATTCTATTTAGACCTTAACCTTGTCTCTACGGAAAGGAAAGTAATATTGAACAACTCCTCCTCCTCCTCTCCTCCTCCTCCTCCTCCTCCTCCTCCTCCTCCTCCTACGTCATAAGAAGTTACAGATAAAAATGTTTCGGTGAGAGAAAAATAAGATTTACTGCAAGAACCATAAAATTGACAGGAAAGTAAGAAACTGTTTTACTTTCAAACATTTTTTTTCTGTCTCCTTTCTTGTCCCATCTCTCTCTCTCTCTCTCTCTCTCTCTCTCTCTCTCTCTCTCTCTCTCTCTCTCTCTCTCTCTCTCTCTCTCTCTCTCTCTCTCTCTCTCTCTCTCTCTCTCTCTCTCTCTCTCTCTCTCTCTCTCTCTCTCTCTCTCTCTCTCTCTCTCTCCATCTAAAGATAGACTCGTAAGATGATTATTATGTATTTTTAAAAGAAAGATAAATTATTCAAGATAAGGTGTGGTGAACGTGATTATAATATAGCAGTAGCAGTAGTAGTAGTAGTAGTAGTAGTAGCAGTAGTAGCAGTAGTAGCAGCAGTAGTAGTAGCAGTAGTAGTAGTAGTCAAGAGTACTATTTAGAAGTGAAGTAAGAGGAGGAGGAGGAAGAGGAAGAGGAAGAAGAATATGATGAGAAAAATTTTTACAAAGACCATATCTCTAGAGGCATAGATTTTCCTCCTCCTCCTCCTCCTCCTCCTCCTCCTTCAGTAATTCTCCTCCCATGCTCCATTACCTTCTCTCGCCTCTCTCTCCCTCCTCTAATATCCTCTCTTGTCTCCATGTTTCCTCCACTCCTCCAATTGGAAAGAAGAAGTCCCCTTAGATTCAATATAAAAAATAAAGTTTATCATTCTCTCTCTCAACACACACACACACACACACACACACACACACACACACACACACACACACACACACACACACACACACACACACACACACACATACATTATTTAAGTCTACCATGAAATATTGGATGAGATTTAGAAGATGAATGCCAATAAAGAAAATGGAACTGAACGAAGACCAAAAAAATGTAATAAATGAGACGGAAAGAAAGAGATAAAAAAAAAAAAAAATAGATAAGACAATAAAAATAAATAATATAAAAAAAGATTATAAAGATGAAAAAATCGTAAAAAAATTATTGGAAAACACGAAATGGAAAAAGATGAAATATAGAAAAAAGAAGAATGAGAGAAACAAAAGAAAGTGCAAAAGGGAAGAAAGTTAAGCTGGGAAGGAAAGAGTGAAGAAAAAGTGGTCGAGGAGGAGGAGGAGGAGGAGGAGGAGGAGGAGGAGGAGGAGGAGGAGGAGGAAAAAATTCATGAAGGAAGACGAACAAGCAACAAAAGGAAAAAGACAAGAAAAACAAAGACAGAAAATAAAGAACAAAAGTAGATATTGTTAGAAAAAAAAAATTGAAAATAACCGAAGAAGGAAAATTAATTAAGAAAATGTAATAAACTTAATGAAAAAAAAACTTAATGAAAAAAAAACTTGTAAAAATCAACAGTACTTTATTTTTTTGGTCACCTGGATAAACATTTGACTTATTCAGGTAGATAACAAGAGACTTTATGAAGGAAGGAAGGAAGGAAGGAAGGAAGGAAGGAAGGAAGGAAGGAAGGAAGGAAACAAGGAACAAGAGGTCGAAGGACGATGACTAAAACGACTAATAAATATAAAAAAAATGAATGAATTAAGGAAGAAAGGAAAAAAAGAAGAAGAAGAAGGAGAGGAAGAAAGGAAGGAAAATTTGAAAGGGATAAGAAAGATGAAAGGACAAGTAAGTGAAAAGAAGAGACAAGAGAATAATAATAAAAGAAGATATATAGATACAGTACAATGGAGAGAGAGAGAGAGAGAGAGAGAGAGAGAGAGAGAGAGAGAGAGAGAGAGAGAGAGAGAGAGAGAGAGAGAGAGAGAGAGAGAGAGAGAGAGAGAGAGAGAGAGAGAGAGAGCAT
>JAXIVD010005863.1:7500-10000 GCA_036785275.1 Cancer borealis
ATCATCTACACCATCTATCACCATTATTCACCATTATTCACCACCATTATAACTCCCTTCACTTTCACTAACCACTATCTCTCTCTCTCTCTCTCTCTCTCTCTCTCTCTCTCTCTCTCTCTCTCTCTCTCTCTCTCTCTCTCTCTCTCTCTCTCTCTCTCTCTCTCTCTCTCTCTCTCTCTCTCTCTCTCTCTCTCTCTTATTCCTCTTTATCACAAGTTTCCTTTATCTCTCCTTTTGTCACCTTTCTGTCTTCTCTTTTATTTATTTGTTTTTCTTCCCTATACATTTCCACTTTGTATTTCCTTTGTGTTTGTTTCCTTCCCTCGCATCCTTCTCTCCTCACTTTATTTTTTTTATCTCCCTCCCTTAACCCTTCCTTCCCTCCTTCCCTACATTCCTTCCTACTTTCAAGAGGTTGATCCAGAGATCCTCCTCCTCCTCCTCTTCTTCTTCCTCCTCCTTCTCTTCTTCTTCCTCCTCCTTCTCCTCCTCCTCCTCCTCCGCCTCCTCCCTCTTGTCTTCCTCCTCGGCATGCTTACTTTCATAATATATTCACTAAACGCCTCAAACATTCATCCACCTTCAGATTCTGGTTAATGAATAAACATGAAGGAATGGATGAATGAATAAATGAAGGAATGGATAGAGGGATGAAGGAAGGAAGGAAGGATGGAAGGATGCAAAGAATGAATAATTAAACAAAACAATGAATGAAATGAATGCATAAAAGAAGAAAACAAATAATGAAGGAAGGACGAAAGACATAAACAAATAAATGAATGAATGGATGAATGAATAAAAAAAATATGAATTAAGATATAAACCTGTCCCTTTCACTTTCCAGATTCCAACGGGTGGCCACGCGTAACCTCTAGCGGGCGTCTTCCCCCTCCCTGCCCCCTACCTTCCCTCCCTCCCTCTCTCCGTCCTTCCCTCCTGCTCTCCCACGCCTCCAAAGGGTCACGGGATGGCTGGCGTGACCCTCCAGCTGTTTGTGACCTTGTGTGTTGGGGCCACTCTTGCTGATCCCGCCAGAAGGGTGAGTGTGTGTGTGTGTGTGGTGGGGGGGATGTATGTGTGTGTGTACGTGTGTGTGTGTGTGTGTGTGTGTGTGTGTATGTGTGGAGGCGTGAACACCATCCTCCCCCGTGCAGAATCGTGGGTGTAAAAGCGGTGTTCAAGTTCTCAGATTTATCCTGTGTCGAGGCTTCAAGGCGAGACGCAAGGAAGATAAAAGAGAAGAGAGAAGGAAAAAGTTACAGTTTTGCATATCAGAAAATTGCAACATAACTCAAGGCAAAGTTCTATAGGGGGAAGGAAGGTGAATCACAGATGAATGCATGAAGATGAAGGTGAATCACAGATGAATGCATGAAAAAGAAGGTGAATTACAAATGAATGATTGGAAAAACAGGTGAACAAAATAGACAAAAAGTATATAATAAAATAATACAATAGACAAATCAATTAATAGATAAATAAGATGAATAAGCTGATAAATAAATAAAATGAAAAAAATATTTCTTTATAAATTCTCAGGGTTATTAAAAGCTGCTGGAGCCTTAAGTAATATATTCTGAATTAATGCATCGTTTTTCTTGCGTCCGAACAATTTCATAATTACTCGCAATCAAAACAATTAACAAAAACCTGAATAATTAACTCGTCATAATCTGTTCGGTGTAATACAACAAATATTTTTATACTAAAGGAGGTAAGGATGCGGAGGTGAGCACTGTGGCAAAGCGTAATCCATCAGTATGTTCTTTATGAGATTACTTTCACTTTCCCTTTCACCTTCACGTGCTATAAGGCCAAGGATGCGAAGATGAGCACTAGGGCAAAGCGTACGTCAAGGTACATCATGTTCTCACTTTCTTACACAAAACCTGAATCCTTAAACATGAACCTTAGAAAAATTATTTACAACATATGACTTAAATATGACTTAAATATGACTAAAATTGAACTAAATATAACTTAAACCCTAAAAACTTTACACCAAAATAATAATAAAGCTTTTAAAACGAAAAAAAAAAAATATTTAGAGCTTAAGATAAAAAAAATCTCAAAAACTTAGAATATAATAAACAAAACTCAATTATGAAAATACTTTAGCAAACAAGAGAAAAAAAACACATCAATAAACAAATAACTATCTAGGCCAAACATTTTTCACCTCAACAAACTAAAAGAAAGAAAAAGAAAGGCAACAAAACAAGAACGTGACGCACACAAGTGAATTAGAAGTGAAACTAAGATCACTTAACGTCTTCCTTCAAAGGCTCTTTATTGGCTTTCCTCTCCTTACTCTTTTATCGGTCTCCTTCCTCTCTTTCCTCCTCTATCGGGCTTCTCTCTCCTTGCCTCTCCTTTCACCGAGTCTCATCCTTCTTGACTCCTACGCTCAAACTTATCTCCTGCGACCCTCAAGTCCTTCGCACATGTCTTTCCTTCAAGGACTTCTCGAGAGGGGAAAAAATCGTCCTTGAGAAGT
>JAXIVD010005863.1:12500-26721 GCA_036785275.1 Cancer borealis
GTCTAATTGCTTGATCCTTTATGAACCATTCCATTAGTCTATGTACCTTTGCCATCTGTTGTGATCCTCATCTCGGGCAGGTATTGATGCTGTGAATAATTAAAGCAAAGCGTCACTCTCCATTACACACCTGCCCCTTTGTTTGTCTCTCGTTGTTCAAAATAATAATGTTCTTTCTTGGTGTTTGACTTTCTCTCGTTGTTCACCTTGATAATGTTCCCTGATTTTTCGTTTCTTTCCCTTTGTTCATAAATTTCTAGTACCTCTTTTGGGGACACTTACGTACCCTTCGGACCCTCTAGACTTGCCAAATTTGTCTGACTTTCCTTCTTCCCTGTTTCTCGTATCTCTGTTGTGAAATTCAATCATGGAGTAAAGAAAAAAAACACAAGTCTCACAGATTCGTGGAAACCTGTTAACACGAAAGCTTCCTCACCCATCTGTCACCGTTTACTGCTCTCCCTGGCTCTCTCTCACTCCCTAACAATTGTCCATAACACTTTTTTAAGCTACACCCTCCTCTGGACTATGCAAATCTACTCCAACACCCTTCCTCTCCTTCGCCTGCCTTCCTAAGTGTCTTTTCGTCACCCTAAATCAGTGAATCAAAACATATTTACTTGTTTTTTTTGTTTTCTTTACTTTTGTTCTCCCTTAAACGTACCTAACATATATTCGTCCAATTTTTTGTTTCTTGCTCCTCATAAATCTCCTGGAACCACCTATCTTTGACATGTCTCTGAGTGTTAAATGTTTCTTCTGCTCCTTAACAGTACTTTAGAAGACAGTATTTTTTTTTTACTCTAATATACTATAGTGCACCTCTAACCTCTAACCGCCCAACTCTCATTTTATATTCTCTCTCATTCCCTTTCTCCCTTACACCTGTTTACTTTCCTTCGTCACCTGAACCTAAAGCCTCACCTTTAGTTCTCCAAACTCCCTACCTGCTCGCACCTCAACACACTCTTCCACCTTGCTCAACTCAACAACAATTTTTTTTTCTCTTTTTTAAACACTATTCTTTACACCTTTACATGGACTGCATTTTAAGAACACATGAGATTACCTGGTCACTTTTTTTTCAGCTCAATCCGACGAGGCCTAAAGCTTTTGACTTCGCTGCTGACGCTGAGAATATTGTGGGGGAACTGAACGCTAACTTTTCCTGTGATGGACTCGAGTATGGATATTATGCCGATCAAAACCACGCGTGTCAGGTATTCCACATCTGCATGCCAATAAAGACTGCTACAGGGAGGATTCTTGATACCTTTCAGTTCAGGTAAGTTTGGTTCTTTCTTTCATTTATTTTATTTTATTTTATTTATTTATTTATTTATTTATTTATTTATTGTGTGTGTGTGTTAGAGAGAAAAAAAATTGTGTCTCATATTGACGCCTTAAGGTAAAAGATAAGTGTGTTTTGTAATATAATATTCAAAAGTTTCATTTTTATCAACGTGTGCAATACTTGACCTACGACGTAAATTCGAATTCTCTATAAAAAAAATACCTGATCGAAGAATATTACATTATCAGTCGACGTTAACAAAATATAGATAAATCAAAAAAACCACAATGATAAAGTTTACCATTATTAGTTAAGGTTTCTCATGCGTTTATGAAAGACTCAATTCACTTCGACTTACAAATTAAATAGATTCTTTGCCGCACGAGTCTGTTTTAAAAAGCAATTGAATAAAAAATGTAATTAAATAAACGTCATGAACACAAAGGTTTTTTATGTTCATATTACACTTATTTTTTGAAAGAGAGAATACTGAATAAAAACAATTAATTACCAATGAACATACAAACACTATAAAAAATACATACAATAACTTTATATTTTAGTTTACCAGTTTTCCAAGACCTCAGTATAACTCCCCAAACTTTCCCCCTGAGAGCAATATCCATTAAACAACGATATTCTTCCACCTTTCACTTTTCCATTTTTGATAACAACACAGATCCCACATTAACCTTCCACCTACATAAAATACACTACAAAAACGAATAAAAAAAACCCAACTTTCTCTTATACTAAAACCGGTTCCATCTCTCTTATCCTCGCTCCGTCTCTTTTCAGTTTCTTCTGCCCAAACCAGACACGATTCAGCCAAGACTCACGAACCTGCATTACCGAGGCGAGAGCCTTTCCCTGCCACAAGGCACACACCCTCTACGACCTCAACAAAAACATCGGTCAGCGCTCCAATAGAAAGAAAAAACCCGTGGATCCAAACGCCCCCGTACCTTCAGGTCCTCATAGATTCAACTTCGGAGGATCTCAAGGGTCCTCAAACTCCCAAGACGCCGTAGGATCCTTCGAGGAGTCCTTCGAAGTTAAAGAATCTGGTTTTGAGAGTTCAGCGTCATTTTCAGGGTCCCAGGATTCTTCGCACCTCCTGAGGGACTCTGATACACCTGTACACGTGAATTCTGACCCTCAGGTGGGAAGGTCCGTCCTCTCAAATTCTCAGTCCGATTTTGGTTCTTCTTCCTCACGTGGTTCACAGTTTTCATCGACTGGCCAATCAGCTAATAGAAACACGGGGATAAGAAGGACGGGCCAGTTCACCAATAGCCAGTCAAATACAGGACTTAACAGCCAATCAGGTGCCCAGACGACAGGATTTGTAGGTAGCCAAGGTGGTGGATTAACTAATAGCCATTCAGGGATTCAGACGGGAGGATTTACTCACAGCCAATCAGAAAGCCACAATGAAGAACACAGTAACAGTGGATTCGTAAATAGCCAATCAGCTGGTCGAAATCGAGGGTTCAGCCAATCAAGTTCATTTAATCAGAATGGTGAATCCGCGACAGCCAATCAGCTTTTTGATTCACCTGAGCCAACCATTCCGTCCGGGGCTCAGGTACTCTCAACTGTCTCTGTAAATCGTCAAAACTCTCTGTCTCGCAGGAGATTAACAAACACCAACACTGACTCCTCCTCCTTCCCCTCCACTCCTGCCTCCTTCGGTTCCTCCTCTTCCTTCGGGTCTTCCTCCTCTTCCTTTGGTTCCTCATTTGTCACCTCATCTCCCTTCTCCTCGTCCTCTCACTCTTCATTCGATTCTTCATCTTTTACTCCCTCCACCTCCTCTTCCTTCTCTTCCTTTGGGTCTGGGGGCGTGCGTGGCGTCTCTTCTTCACCCGTAACGACAGGACCCGCCACTAATCCCTCCTTTGGCAGCGTCAGATCAACAACAGGAAACGTTCAAGGCAATACAGGCGTGCAGACAGGAACCTTCACCTCTAATACCCAAGAATCCACCTCAGGAGCCGCCGTCTCATCTTCACGCTCCGATGCCAACAAAAATGAAATTGTTAATGGATTTGCGCAAAGGGTCAGACAAAGCTCCGATGCCCTTCACTCTTCAAGGTTCAACGGAGGTGGTTTCGTCGCGGCAAACACTGTGGATGGAGGTCCGTCGCCAGGCTCAGCTGCGGATTCCTTCACTCCCTCACATAGACTCGGGGTTTCCAGCGGTGATGGGAGCGTGATTGGAGCGAGTGGTGGAAGAGGAGGTGTGGATATCGGCGTTAACAGTCTATCAGGTAAATCAGTGGCGGTAACTGGCCGTGAATCAGGGACAGGTGGTTCCTCTATTGTTCCTGTTCCTTCCAAACAACCAACAACAGCAACAACTGGTAGTCAGTTTACACCAGCTTTCCCGTCACGACAACCTACCACTATCACTACCAGACAACCAACATTCCCTACTAGTCAGCCATCAGCCTTCCCATCCCCTCGGCCATCCACTATCACAACCAGACAACCATTCCAGTCAACCAGTCAGCAAAGTTTCTCCACACGCCAGTCACCCTTCACACCCAGTCAGGCTTCCCCCACATCTAGGCCGCGGGGACGAGGATCAAGCCAACAACCAACATTTTCAAGCCTTCAACCAAACAACCAAGGATCCACCTCCCGCCAGCCAGTCACCAGGCAGACCACCGGTGTTCCTTTCAGCATCCCCGGGTTTTCTCCAGGCGTGGCAAGGGTTGGAGGGGAAGTGAAAGAGGGAAGTGTTCAACCGTCCTCAGGCAACGCGTTCAACAGCCTCACTGCGTCACGACATGAAGAAAAGAGCTCACAGGCAACGTTTGGAGCACATGGAGACAGAACTGGAATTAATCACAGTGGATTTACCTCTTCCTCCTCCTCTTCCTCCTCTCCATCCTCGTCCGCAGGCTCTTCCTCTTCATCAACTTCCTCCTTTCAATCTTCATCTTTCAACTCCCATGCCTCCTCTTCACTTCCCTCTTCTTCCTCTTCCTCTTCTTCAGGTATTAACGGTAATACCGCCTCCTCCTTCGGATCAAGTGACTTCTCCAACACAATCCGCGGATCAGCACACAGTACCGTAGGGGCAACACCGACCCTGAGCCCAACGATCGGAGGAGCGAGAGGATCATTCAGTTCTTCAAGTCTTGGAGGAACAGGAGGTGCTTCTCGTGGTTCTCTCAGTAACAGAGGTTTGAGTTCTACAGCTTCAAGAGGTTCCATTTCCTCCTCTTCCTCCTCCTCCGGGTCTCAAGGTTTTAGTTCTCAAGGAGGCAACAGAGGGCTCAACACACAAGGTTCAAGTGGTTCTTTCGGTTCTACTTCCACTTCTTCCTTCCGAGGTTCTACTAATTCCCAAAGTGGGCGTGGATCAATAAATGGTCAAGGTTCAGCTAGCTCTCAAAACGCCCGTGGATCAACCGGTTCACAGGGTTCTACTGCTACATCACAAGGATCTTTTAACACCAACTCCCAAATTAACCGAGGATCACTGAACGCTCAAGGATCAGCTGGTTCTCAAAACACCCGTGGATCACAAGCTGCCAATTCTGTTACATCTCAAGGACCATCTAACACTTTCGGTTCACAAGGATCACATAACACTCAAGGATCATTTAATAGCCAAGGAACAGCTGCACAAGGATCATTTAAGACACAAGGAACAGCTGCACAAGGATCATTTAAGACACAAGGAACAGCTGGACAAGGATCATTTAAGACACAAGGAACAGCTGCACAAGGATCATTTAACAGCCAAGGTACAGCTGGACATGGATCATTTAACAACCAAGGAACAGCTACACAAGGATCATTTAACAACCAAGGTACAGCTGGACAAGGATCATTTAACAACCAAGGAACAGCTGCACAAGGATCTTTTAACAACCAAGGAACAGCTGCACAAGGATCATTTAACAGCCAAGGAACAGCTGCACAAGGATCATTCAACAACCAAGGAACAGCTACACAAGGATCATTTAACAGTCAAGGAACAGCTGCACGAGGATCATTTAACAACCAAGGTACAGCTGCACAAGGAGCATTTAACAGCCAAGGAACAGCTGCACGAGGATCCATTAACAACCAAGGAATAGCTGCACGAGGATCCCTTAGCAGCCAAGGTACAGCTGCACAAGGATCATTTAACAGCCAAGGAACAGCTGCACGAGGATCATTAAACAGCCAAGGAACAGCTGCACAAGGATCATTTAACAGCCAAGGAACAGCTGCACGAGGAACAACTGGACAAGGATCATTTAACAGCCAAGGAACAGCTGCACAAGGATCTTTTGACAGCCAAGGAACAGCTGCACGAGGAACAGCTGGACAAGGATCATTTAACAGCCAAGGAACAGCTGCACGAGGAACAACTGGACAAGGATCCTTTAACAGTCAAGGGACAGCTGCACGAGGATCCCTCAGCAACCAAGGAACAACTCCACAAGGATCATTTAACAGTCAAGGAACAGCTGCTCATGGATCAGCTGGACAAGGATCTTTAAATAATCAAGGAACAGCTACACAAGGATCATTCAGCAGCCAAGGAACAGCTGCACAAGGATCATTTAATGGCCAAGGAGCAGCTGGACAAGGATCATTTAAGACAACAGGAACAGCTGCACAAGGATCATTTAATGGCCAAGGAACAGCTGCACAAGGATCATTTAATGGCCAAGGAGTAGCTGGACAAGGATCATTTAACAGCCAAGGAACAGCTGCACAAGGATCATTTAATGGCCAAGGAACAGCTGCACATGGATCAGCTGGACAGGGATCCTTAAATAATCAGGGAACAGCTGCACAAGGATCATTCAGCAGCCAAGGAACAGCTGCACAAGGATCATTTAATGGCCAAGGAGCAGCTGAACAAGGATCATTCAACAGCCAAGGAACAGCTGGACAAGGATCATTTAATGGCCAAGGAACAGCTGCACAAGGATCATTTAACACACAAGGATCAGCTGCACAAGGATCATTCAATTCACGTAACTCTCACACCCACAACACCATCCACGATAAAGAGTCCACTTCTTCCCTCAACACCCAAGGCACCAACACACAACCCTCCCGAGGCTCCACTTCCCAGACAAACACTCGGGGCTCCACTACTTCGCAAAACACCCGTGGATCACTTGGTAGCCAGAACTCAAACACCGGAGCCTCTAGTGGATCGCAAAGTGGTTTCCAGAGTTCCCGGGGATCCATCAGCACAGGGTCAGTATCGTCTTCTAGTGTGGGAGGAAGCGGTACACGAAGGGGAGGAGGAGTAGGTGTAGGAGGAGCGGTAAATGAAGAAACAAGAATAAGAGGAGGTGTAAGAGGAGGGACACGAGTAGCAGGAAGAGTTGGAGGAGGAGTATCAATCCAAGGAAGAGGATCAGGAGGAGCAGCTGGAGGATCAGAGGCCACAGTTCTCCGCGGGGGTGTAACAGCAGTGTCAGCCGCAGAGCAGGTCAGCGAGGAGAACCGTCAGCGTCAGCCCACCACACGGGCCCCGCAGCCTGCACGTGCTGTCTCTCGTAGTCGCGGGAATAAAAAATTCACACCAAGTCCTTATCTACTGCAGTCAAGATTCTGGAACTCTAACGTGGCAGGAAGCAGTGGCGGTGAGTCCATCCCTCGAGGTGGACACAGGTTCTCAGGGGGCAGAGGAACCTCCAGGACGACTCAGCCCCCAGCAGGAAGCACGACTGTCACCCAAAGGACTCAGCTGGGCAGTTCTTCAAGTGTTCAAGATGAGAATGCTTCTTCCTTCTCCTTTTCCAGCAACAGTGACTCCGGTAAGGTAGAGACAGAGGAGCACAGTTCTTCGTCAGGTGGTTCTTCATTTGCTTCTTCAGGCACTCAGGGGTCTGGTGCCCCGTCTGGCTTCCATCAGACAAGTTTCCACGAGTCAACAATCTCCCACGCCTCCAACAACTTCGGAAGATCAAGCGGGTCTTCTAGAAACCGCGGACCATCGGTGGACCAGGAGCGGCCGGCGTCCAGAGTGTCCGCACGGGGCAGAGGAAACCCCGTGTCCACCTCCTTCCAGCCCCTCAATGCCCTCACCCACACGTCTTCCTCGGTTGCTGATAATGAAGATTCACAGGATTTCAGCAGCACCAGTGGATCAGTCAGCCAAGGATCACAAAGTATCAGCAAGTCAAGTGGATCAATCAGTCAAGGATCACAAGGAATAAATGGGGCCAGTGGATCAATCAGTCAAGGATCACAAGGAATAAGTGGGGCCAGTGGATCACAAGACACACGCAGGACAAGTGGATCAGTCAATCAGGGATCACAAGGTATCAGTAGAACAAGTGGATCAGTCAGTCAAGGATCACAAAGTATTAGCAAAACCAGTGGATCGATCAGTCAAGGATCACAAAGAATAAGTGGGACCAGTGAATCACAAGACACACGCAGGACAAGTGGATCAGTCAATCAGGGATCACAAGGTATCAGTAGAACAAGTGCATCAGTCAGTCAAGGATCACAAGGTATCAGTAGGGTCAGTGGATCAGTCAATCAAGGATCACAAGACACACGCAGAACAAGTGGATCAGTCAGTCAAGGATCACAAGGTATCAGTAGGGTCAGTGGATCAGTCAATCAAGGATCACAAGACACACGCAGAACAAGTGGATCAGTCAGTCAAGGATCACAAGGAATCAGAAGGACAACTGGATCAGTCAATCAAGGATCACAAAGTATCAGAAGAACAAGTGGATCAGTCAATCAAGGATCACAAAGTATCAGCAGAAATAGTGGATCAGTCAATCAAGGATCACAAGGAAACAATAGAATCAGTGGATCAGTCAATCAAGGATCACAAGACACACGCATAACAAGTGGATCAGTCAGTCAAGGATCCCAAAGTATCAGCAGAAATAGTGGATCAGTCAGTCAAGGATCACAAGGAATCAGTAGGACTAGTGGATCAGTCAGTCAAGGATCACAGGGCATCAGAAGAGTCAATGGAGCATCTGTATCACAAAACGACCACATTGACGACAACGACAACAACAACGGTCGCTTCACCCTGAGCGAGGCGACCACCGAGGCGCCAGATTACTTCACTACGACGGAGTTCGAAGACGAGGTGACAACGGAGGCCAACTTCCTCGACGAAGCTGACCCGTTGACGACGTACAAACCAGAGGCTCCAGAGACCACCACCACCTCGCCCCCTCAGAGCCGTGGAAGAGCCAGGAGTTCCAGTACTTCCAGAGGATCAGTGAGATTTTCAAGCAACTCCATCAGAACGTCTTCCAGAAACAGACAAACAGTAAGCAGAGGAAGCGGAAGAGGAAGAGGTCAAGCTGAACCTCTTATCACTACCACTACTACCACTACCACTACTACTGCTACTCCTCCCACTGCTGATACAACTGACAAGACATCTAACACACCCAACAGGCGAGTTAGACCTTCTCGTCCTTCAATAAGACGACTACAGATAAACCGGCCTGGTTCACGCACACAGGCAGGCACCACCACCCCTCCCACGACCACCACCACCAGCCCATCAACCACTAGGCCTCGTGTCAGTCTGCTCAGGCGACCAAACATCAGAGGCTCCAGGAAGACGACGACAACATCTACTACTACTCCTGAACCCACCACTGAGTCCCCTGAGACGAATACTGAGAAAGACCAGAAAGCCACAGTCAGTACAGGAAGAAGAGGCTCCTCCAGGATTAGAGTAAGAGGTCGTCCTGAAACTCGAAATGAACAGAGGAACGAAGTAACAACTGCAGCGACTCCTGCAGCGACTCCAACACCACCAGCCACCACGACCACCGCCTCGACGGGTCTCAGCGAGGCAGAAAAGCAGAGAAAAAAGGTCCTTGATGCGTTAGCCAAGTTTAATCCAGCTCTGGCAAACTCCAACTCCAGAATCCTGTCCTTCCGTATTATCCCCAACAAGAAGAAAAAGGAGGAGCCGCAGCAGCCGCCCCGAGCACCAGCCAGCCCGGAGGGAGGAATCACATGGATCAAGCCCTCAGCAGCCCAACCCTCGTCAAGGTCACTTAAATCCACTGTAGGAAGCACGAGGAATCAGGTGACGACAGCATCTCTACCCTCCACCATTGCCAAGACTACAACCACCACCACCACCACCACCACCACCGCCAGGACGCCTACCAGACCCTCCATTAGAGGAAGATTCAGACCACTCGTGGTAAGATCTAATGAACAGGAGACGACAACCATAACTCCACCACCAACGCCTCTTACGTCCACCGCTTCGTCTCGTGTTATCAGTCCATCCAGACGCAGACTTACTAACCTGAGGCGCGGCACCACTCCTGCCCCAACCACTCCTGAAAGTACTCCAGAACTAACCGAAGTACCAGAAGAGGAAGAGTCAAGCGTCACTACAGTACGAACAAGCGTCAGAGGAAGCAGCAGAAGGCGATTCTCCAGCAGGACAATCAGCGTTAACACCGAGGAAGAAGCCTCCATCAGCACTTCGTCAGTAGCACCACCTAGTGAGTCCCTCGCTCCACCCCCGAAAAGGAGGACGCCAGGAAACGTGCGACGAAAAGTACTGAGGAAGGTCACTCGGGTATCAGACGCCGATGCTCTCCCTTCCTCTCTCCTCCCTCAGACTATCTCGCCGACTGATGCTCCCTCAACCTCCTCTCCCTCTCCTTCCACCTCCTCCTTAGATACCACTGCCGCTACCACTGATTCCTCCACCTCAAAAGAGAATTTAAGGGTGGTGGGAACGAGTGTAGAGACAA
Source organism: Cancer borealis (assembly GCA_036785275.1). NCBI lineage: Eukaryota > Metazoa > Arthropoda > Malacostraca > Decapoda > Cancridae > Cancer > Cancer borealis. Next base: position 22,530 of record JAXIVD010005863.1, read on the forward strand.
GTGTCTCCCAAAAAACAAGCACAACTAACAGACTCAGTACAGCATCTGCATCTGACAGACGATCCTCCTCCTCTTCCTCCTTCCGCAAGCTAAATAGACCCTCCTCCTCCTCTTCCTCCTCTTCTTCTCTCTCCACCTCCTCCGCCTCCTCCTCTAAAAACACCTTAACTGAACAAGAAATCGAGACACTTTCCTCTTTGGCTAAAATCAACACAGGTGTTGAAACTCCAAAGGCTGAGACAAAACCCGAGGCTGGAACGAGCACGCGAAGCACCTCATCGAGACGCTCACGATTTCAATCCTCCCGAGGACGAGCCCAATTCACTCCCACCTCCTCCACCAGCGTCAGGAGTTGATTCACTGCCATATTAAACATCTGAATACACATTTTCGCCATGATACATAGACACCTGCACGCATTACATAGATTTATAAGAACTATTACCTGTTATGTGGTTTTTATACTTTCATTCAATATTTTCTATAATATGTTTACGTCTACACTGAATTCTTGTCCTTCTTTTATCGTACCCTATTTTATCTTCTCCTTCTCCCCCTCCTCCTCTTCCTCCAAACGGAATGTATAAACAGGACTTTTTTTTATCATGTCTACTGGTTGAGTGTTTTTTTTTTATATCCATTACCTTTTATGTATTATAATAATTTAAGGCCAAAATATAGTAATTTGAATATTCCCGATGTATTATTTTTCCTATTATCCGTGTAAGATCATTATAGTTTTTTTTTTCTCTTTCTTTTTCTGGAAGGAAGACATACTCATAGAAACAAGTATGACCGAAAGAGAAAGAGAAAGAGAAAGAAAGTGAGGGAGAGAGAGAGAGAGAAAAAAAAAAAGACAGAGGGAAACCAGAAGATCAATCGACGTTCAAGGATATTCACAGATAGATACATAAGAATATTAATTAACAAAATAAAGAAAAATATAAAATCAACTTAAAATTTGCAGAAGTAAATAAATAAACAGTAATGTAAACAGTAAACACTCTCATGCCTTTCCTTCCACCTGGTGATTAGGCAAGAAACTAAAACACACACACACACACACACACACACACACACACACACACACCAATCATTGAGTTGCGTATATATGCCATTAATTAGAAGGTCGTCTATTTTTTTATAACCAAATTCATGATAAGAGATGATGAAAAAACATGGAATATCAATGTTTACAAGCAATTTGGGAATAGAAGGAATTTGAATCAGGGTTCAAAAGAGAGAGAGAGAGAGAGAGAGAGAGAGAGAGAGAGAGAGAGAGAGAGAGAGAGAGAGAGAGAGAGAGAGAGAGAGAGAGAGAGAGAGTGAGTATGAATAGAAGGGGATTTTCGACAATTGTGAAAAATGTATTATATCAAAAACTGGATCTTGTAGGTAACTGAATAATGAAATTCAGGCAACAGGATTATCAGTGTCCAATCGTAAATTTCTTAGTATACTCTCTCTCTCTCTCTCTCTCTCTCTCTCTCTCTCTCTCTCTCTCTCTCTCTCTCTCTCTCTCTCTCTCTCTCTCTCTCTCTCTCTCTCTCTCTCTCTCTCTCTCTCTCCTGGATTTCTTATACTATAACTTTTAAGCAACATCTTAAAAACTTTCTGTGCAATGTTAAATTTTCATTTCTTTCCTTCCTTCTTTATTATTTTTGTCTCTCAGCACTTCTACATTTTTCCTCTTTTCTAATGCTTTCTCTCACTCATTCACTCCCTCCCTCTATCACTCACTCACTCACTCACTCAGCCTCTCTTTCACTTTCTTTCACTCATTCTCCCTTTCAGACCAGCCTATAGAGTAAAGAAAGGAGGGAGAGGAAGAGAAAAATGGAAATGGACACGAGAGGGAAGGCTAAAGGAGGTGGAACACTGTGTTATTTTTCATCACGTAAAAAAATAATAGGAGTAAGGGTTAGAATTGACTCTCTCTCTCTCTCTCTCTCTCTCTCTCTCTCTCTCTCTCTCTCTCTCTCTCTCTCTCTCTCTCTCTCTCTCTCTCTCTCTCTCTCTCTCTCTCTCTCTCCTCTCTTTCTCTCTTTATTAGCAATTTCCACGAAATCTGATGAGAGAAAATATTACATTGTTTTGAATATACATTTCTATGACTACCCATTTTATTTCCTTCTTCCTCTCCTCTTTCCTTTATCTTATTTACTTTCATCCACTCCTTCATTCCTCTCTCTCTCTCTCTCTCTCTCTCTCTCTCTCTCTCTCTCTCTCTCTCTCTCTCTCTCTCTCTCTCTCTCTCTCTCTCTCTCTCTCTCTCTCTCTCTCTCTCCTCTCTTTCTCTCGTCTTCTCTTTCTTCTCTCCTTTTCCTTCCTCTATTCTTGTCCTTCAATGTGTCTCTCTGTTTCTCTTCCTTTTCTCTTCACGTTCTTCTCGCTCTCCTTTCATCCCTTCTACCAACTCACCCCCACACACTCTTTCTCTCTCTCTCTCTCTCTCTCTCTCTCTCTCTCTCTCTCTCTCTCTCTCTCTCTCTCCTCTCTCTCTCTCTCTCTCTCTCTCTCTCTCTCTCTCTCTCTCTCTCTCTCTCTCTCTCTCTCACACACACACACACAAACACACACACCTTTTATCAACACCTCTCTTTTATCCTTCCTTTCTTTGCTCCTTTGCTCCCGCCCTCTCTTCCCCTTTCCTCCCTTCCTCCCTGCCTCACTCACTCCTTCTCTCTCTCCTTCCCTTCTTCCATCCCTTCTTTACTCCTTCCCATGTTCCCTCTTTCCCTCCCTCCTTCCCTCCGTCCGTCCCTTGCTCCCTTCTTCCCGTCTTCAATTTCTCATCAAGACAGTATTCAGAAATAGCAGGAAGTGGTCTGCTCGTGGCCTCGTTAGGGAAACAAGAAGAATGGGAATATAAACTGAGACAGAGGCGAGAGAGAGAGAGAGAGAGAGAGAGAGAGAGAGAGAGAGAGAGAGAGAGAGAGAGAGAGAGAGAGAGAGAGAGAGAAGAGAGAGAGAGAGAGAGAGATACACACACACACCTAACCTGTTGCCACGGTGACAGAAGCTTATCTGTTACTCGTTCCTCCTCCTTCGTGTATCTTACTCCATTTCTTCTCGTTGTCTTCTTCCTCTGAACAAACAAACAAAGTAACAAATAAATACAAGCAAACAATAATATACAAAAGTAAATTAATAAAGGAAAAAAGAACATGAAGCACATTTTTGGACATAATATGGAAATCAGAATATATGAAATAAAAATTGAATCAAGAAATGTTTTTTAAAAAGGATTTTTTTTATTCATTGAGTTGAAACTGATTAAAGGTAGAGGAGGAGGAGGAAGAGGAAGAGGAGGAGGAGGAGGAGGAGGAGGAGGAGGAGGAGGAGGAGGAGGAGGAGGAGGAGGAGGAGGAGGAGGAGGAGGCGGAGGAGGAAGAAGAGGAAGGAAGAGTCATCACTAGCTCTGCATAAGAAAGCAACAAAATAAAACAATAACAATTACTACTACTACTGCTACTACTACTACCACTACTACTCTAACTACTACTACTACTACTACTACTACTACTACTACTACCACTACTACTACTACTACCTACGACTATTACCAATACTACCACCATTACTACCACATTTCATGGTATAAAAGAAAAGAAAACACACAAGTGGATTCATGTTTATTCGTCTCAGGAAACAATGAGGAATCTTAGTATCTTGGTTCGGGGATTTCGAGGCTTCGAATTCTGTCTTTGAAACAATTGAACCAGAGACGTGACTTGAGACTCGGTTCTGAGCTTCATTCGGCACTTCATACGCATTTGATTCGCACTTTTTTTTCTGAACGTAACTTTCCTTTGTATTTTTAAAGATTATTTTTATTGTAAGTTTCATCAGTAATTTTTTTTATACTGTTTTTTCAGAAAATATTTTGTTCGTGTATATATTCTTTCTGCATTTATATTTAGTGTGTTTTTTATATACTATTTTTTTCTTCTTCTTGCGTCAAGGGCGATATTTGTATGTAGATTAAACAACATCTGAACCGAACGTGCTGCTTGGTGCATGAAATGTTCAAGGCCGTAAGGTTAGAAAGCCGAATTCTCCCTTTGAGTGGCTGGGATGTATGGGAGAACGCCGACCCAAAGGCTACACCGATAGTCTATATAGTGACTCACAACCCAAGTCCAAGTCCAAGTTATGATGGTGGCGGTGGGGATTTTTTTTCGGTACACAT
>JAXIVD010005864.1:0-5000 GCA_036785275.1 Cancer borealis
GTAACGTACGTTATTTCCATTCCCCCCTTAGAGAGAAGGGACGCTTGAATGGTGTAACGTACGTTATTTCCATATCACCCTTAGAGAGAAGGGACGCTAGAATGGTGTAACGTACGTTATTTCCATTCCCCCCTTAGAGAGAAGGGACACACTTGAATGGTGTAACGAAGGTTATTTCCATTTCCCCCTTAAAGAGAAGGGACGCGGCGTCGCGGGCCAATGCTGCCAATGGACGCTTAGCGCTATTACTAAACATTACAATCAAAAAGTTTTGATGTAACATAGCTACCTGGTTGATCCTGCCAGTAGTCATATGCTTGTCTCAAAGATTAAGCCATGCATGTCTAAGTACAAGCCGATTTAAGGCGAAACCGCGAATGGCTCATTAAATCAGCTATGATTCATTGGATCTGTACCCACACTTACTTGGATAACTGTGGTAATTCTAGAGCTAATACATGCACCACGTCTCTGACCGCAAGGGAAGAGCGCTTTTATTAGTTCAAAACCGGTCGGACTTCGGTCCGTCACCCCACCGTGTTGAATCTGAATAACTTGTCGCTGAGCGCACGGTCTCCGCACCGGCGCCGCCTCTTTCAAGTGTCTGCCTTATCAGCTTTCGATTGTAGGTTATACGCCTACAATGGCTATAACGGGTAACGGGGAATCAGGGTTCGATTCCGGAGAGGGAGCCTGAGAAACGGCTACCACATCTAAGGAAGGCAGCAGGCACGCAAATTACCCACTCCCGGCACGGGGAGGTAGTGACGAAAAATAACGATGCGAGACTCATCCGAGGCCTCGCAATCGGAATGAGTACACTTTAAATCCTTTAACGAGGATCTATTGGAGGGCAAGTCTGGTGCCAGCAGCCGCGGTAATTCCAGCTCCAATAGCGTATATTAAAGTTGTTGCGGTTAAAAAGCTCGTAGTTGGATTTCAGTTCTGGACTGACGGTTCACCGCCCGGTGCATACTGTCACGCTCCGAACAGCCACAACAGCCCGCTGGCTCGCACGGGGTGCTCTTCATCGAGTGTCCCGCGTGGCCGGCAGAGTTTACTTTGAAAAAATTAGAGTGCTCAAAGCAGGCTACACTGACGGCCTGAATGCCTATGCATGGAATAATGGAATAGGACCTCGGTTCTATTTTGTCGGTTTTCTGAACCCGAGGTAATGACTAATAGGAACAGGCGGGGGCATTCGTATTGCGACGCTAGAGGTGAAATTCTTGGACCGTCGCAAGACGAACTACTGCGAAAGCATTTGCCAAGGATGTTTTCATTAATCAAGAACGAAAGTTAGAGGTTCGAAGGCGATCAGATACCGCCCTAGTTCTAACCATAAACGATGCTGACCAGCGATCCGCCGGCGTTATTCCCATGACCCGGCGGGCAGCTTCCGGGAAACCAAAGTCTTTGGGTTCCGGGGGAAGTATGGTTGCAAAGCTGAAACTTAAAGGAATTGACGGAAGGGCACCACCAGGAGTGGAGCCTGCGGCTTAATTTGACTCAACACGGGGAACCTCACCAGGCCCAGACACCGGAAGGATTGACAGATTGAGAGCTCTTTCTCGATTCGGTGGGTGGTGGTGCATGGCCGTTCTTAGTTGGTGGAGCGATTTGTCTGGTTAATTCCGATAACGAACGAGACTCTGGCCTACTAACTAGTCGACGGATCTCCAGCAATTGGTGTCCAGTTCGCAGCTTCTTCTTAGAGGGATAAGCGGCAATTCTAGCCGCACGAGATTGAGCAATAACAGGTCTGTGATGCCCTTAGATGTTCTGGGCCGCACGCGCGCTACACTGAAGGGATCAACGTGTCCTCCCCCTCCGAGAGGAGCGGGTAACCCGTTGAAATCCTTTCATGATAGGGATTGGGGTTTGCAATTGTCTCCCATGAACGAGGAATTCCCAGTAAGCGCAAGTCATGAGCTTGCGTTGATTACGTCCCTGCCCTTTGTACACACCGCCCGTCGCTACTACCGATTGAATGATTTAGTGAGGCCTTCGGACTGGCGCTCTTGGATGCCGGGCCCTCGGTTCGCCGTTGGGTCTCTCGGCGCCTCGAGCTGACGGAAAGATGTCCAAACTTGATCATTTAGAGGAAGTAAAAGTCGTAACAAGGTTTCCGTAGGTGAACCTGCGGAAGGATCATTAACGTGTTTGCTTGCAGCAACAAAAACCAAAAAATTCGGGTGGCCGGGTACCGACCAAAAAAAAAAAAAATTGACCGATGCATCAATTTTTGGCGGCCCGGCCTGAGAACAGGCAAACAGTGCCGCAGCTCAACCCACACTCTTCTCTTCTGTCCATTGTGGACAGAGGTAGACCATTACTCACACCACCGGTACTCCAACCAACCGACGTACGCTAGGTTGGCCGACTTTTATCGGGCAAAGTTTCCGAATGATAGCGGTCACTTAACGTCGTCGGGAGGTGTCACCGGCTGGTAACGAGGTACTTCTCACAAACCTGTGACTATCTATTTAAACCCAGTATACTACGTCTTCCCACTATCGTCTCCCGAGGCAGAGATGGCGGAAGTCTTGAAAGTCGGCAATTGAGACTGACGTAATGACAAAAATCACAACTCTTAACGGTGGATCACTCGGCTCGTGGGTCGATGAAGACCGCAGCAAGCTGCGTGTCGGTATGTGAATCGCAAGAATACCAGATACATCGACAAGTCGAACGCACATTGCGGCGGCGGCACTCTCATGTGCTGCCGTCACTCCTACACGAGGGTCGGATATCAAATCCAATACATCGGCTTTGTTACCACCGGCAGAGTAGTAGTAGTAGTAGTAGTAGTAGCAGCTTTGTCTCTACTCTCTCTCTCTCTCTCTACTGCGTGCGTGGCATTGACCGCCTTGGGGAGGTTCGCCTCTTTGACGAGAGTCAAATTGGCGTTCCCTAAAGATGTGCTGCCAAGCCAAAGTCATATATCTGTGGACTTGGTGGCAAGGACCATGTACAGACATACAACGCTTACGCGCTGTTTTGTTTGTCGCCGTCCATGCCTGTTGCCTCGTTTCCCTCCAAGGAAGGACAGAGGCTCTGTTGCATGCTAAAGTCGCGTATGGGCGTCTTGAAGGCGACCGGGTCGGTTTATACTACTTACACCTCGGTTCGTTAGCTGCAGCACCCATCCTTATCAAACCTTAATGGGAACGGGCGCACACAAACCAAAACTGGAAGCCAGTGACTACTTTATAGTAGTCGCTACTGCTCCAATGTCGACCTCGTGTTAGGGTAGAGTACCCGCCAAATTTAAGCATATTAATAAGCGGAGGAAAAGAAACCAACAGGGATTCCCTTAGTAAGGGCGACTGAACTGGGAAAAGCCCAGCGCATAACCTGGCGTCGTGACCCGGCGCCAGGGGTGTTGCGTTTCGGAGGGTCCGGCACGCAGTCTCTCACCGCCTAAGTTATGCTTGAAAGCGGCCACTACCCATGGAGGGTGACAGGCCCGTGTGGCGGCGCCCGCGAGGGTACACGAGAGATTGTCGGAAAGGGCCTCTCCGTAGAGTCGGGTTGCTTGAAAATGCAGCCCTAAGCAGGTGGTAAACTCCATCTAAGGCTAAATATGACCACGAGACCGATAGCGAACAAGTACCGTGAGGGAAAGTTGAAAAGAACTTTGAAGAGAGAGTTCAAGAGTACGTGAAACCGTTAAGAGCCAAACGGGTGGGACCTCGAAGGTCGAACCGAGGGGATTCAGCTCGTCGGCCAAAGCCGGCTGGACGTTGGGATTCGCTTATGCGACCCAGGAACTCTTGGGCGTGCCCACGTTCAAGCCGGCGCCGGCGGGCGTATTTCCCCTCGTGATGTAGGTCGCCGCGACCCGTTGCTGGGGACGTCTAAGGCCCGGGCGGACTGGTACCCCAACGTCGTGCACTTTTAGTGCCGGCGAAGGGGGAAACCTCCGGTGTCCTGGCTGCCCTGCGACGGTCGTGTAGCAGAGGGGCGCATCCACGCCAATACTTCCTCTCGCGGCGTGCAAAAGGTCGGTGACCCACCCGACCCGTCTTGAAACACGGACCAAGGAGTCTAACATGTGTGCGAGTCATTGGGCGCACTAAACCCAAAGGCGCAATGAAAGTGAAAGGGGGGTGTCCCGGCTTCGGTCGGTGGCGCCCTCCGGGGCCGATCCCTGACCGGCCGATGCCGCCGGGTCTCCCATACCAAAGCGAGGTCATTCCAAAAGAGGTGCGCGGGGTGAGTCCCTCTCCCCTGTTGTCTACCTCTGGCTTCGTGGGTTGCCCGGCGCGCTCGGTGGTCCGAGCATGCTCGCCTGTACGCAGGGGGGCGCAGGCCCGGGACTTGCCATACGACGCCGTCGCGCGAATCTGTTGTTGGCCTCATCGGCTCTGCTTGGGCTCTCGGTTGGTGTGCCGCGTGTCTTTGGGCGGGCTTTGGGCGGGGGCTTCACGGCTTCTTCCTGGGTTCGTCCGGCGCGGTTACGCCTTCTGATCCTGCTCTGTCCGGAGTGGCCTAGCGCGTGTGCTGTCGGCAAGTACCATGAGCAGACATGTTGGGACCCGAAAGATGGTGAACTATGCCTGGCCAGGATGAAGCCAGAGGAAACTCTGGTGGAGGTCCGTAGCAATTCTGACGTGCAAATCGATTGTCAGAGCTGGGTATAGGGGCGAAAGACTAATCGAACCATCTAGTAGCTGGTTCCCTCCGAAGTTTCCCTCAGGATAGCTGGTACTCGCGGAAACAAAGGAGTTTCATCCGGTAAAGCGAATGATTAGAGGTCTTGGGGACGAAACGTCCTCAACCTATTCTCAAACTTTAAATGGGTGAGATGCCGAGCTTGCTTGAATGCTGAAGCTTCGGCGACTAATCCGAGTATCTAGTGGGCCATTTTTGGTAAGCAGAACTGGCGCTGTGGGATGAACCAAACGTCGAGTTAAGGGGCCTAAACGAATGCTCATCTAGACCCCATCGAAAGGCGTTGGTTGCTATAGACAGCAGGACGGTGGCCATGGAAGTTG
>JAXIVD010005864.1:10000-20000 GCA_036785275.1 Cancer borealis
TACAAGTACGCAATAAAAAATTTCCAAACTAAGGCTCATTAAGAAAATCTGTTTGTAGCATTTACAAGCTCGCAGCCTACTCTATTTGCACTAAGAATATCAACGTTCTATCTTAAATACTAACACAAATACATGGTAGCATTAATAATTTTCACTCGTGGGCTCCAGCACATAGTTGCTTGTTTTAGGTAGTTTCACCTGGCCCGGTGAGATAGTCTAGGTTCATTACGGATATGTGGTGAGACAGGCTAGGAAAGTGTCTGTCTCTTTCTCTCTCTGTGTCTGTCTCTTTCTCTCTCTGTGTCTGTCTCTGTCTCTTTCTCTGTGTCTGTCTCTGTCTCTTTCTCTGTCTCTTTCTCTCTCTCTCTCTGTCTCTTTCTCTTTCTCTCTCTGTCTCTTTCTCTCTCTCTCTGTCTCTTTCTCTGTCTCTTTCTCTCCCTGTCTCTGTCTCTTTCTTTCTCTGTCTCTTTCTCTCTCTGTGTCTGTCTCTGTCTCTTTCTCTCTCTGTGTCTATCTCTGTCTCTTTCTTTCTCTTTCTCTCTCTGTGTCTGTCTCTGTCTCTTTCTCTCTCTCTCTGTGTCTATCTCTGTCTCTTTCTCTCTCTCTTTCTCTCCCTGTCTCTGTCTCTTTCTCTCTCTCTTTCTCTGTCTCTTTCTCTCTCTGTGTCTGTCTCTTTCTCTCTCTGTGTCTATCTCTGTCTCTTTCTCTCCCTGTCTCTTTCTCTCCCTGTCTCTTTCTCTCTCTGTGTCTATCTCTGTCTCTTTCTCTCCCTGTCTCTTTCTCTCTCTGTCTCTTTCTCTCCCTGTCTCTTTCTCTCTCTGTGTCTATCTCTGTCTCTTTCTCTCCCTGTCTCTTTCTCTCTCTGTGTCTATCTCTGTCTCTTTCTCTCCCTGTCTCTCTCTCTTTCTCTGTCTCTTTCTCTCTCTGTGTCTGTCTCTTTCTCTCTCTGTGTCTATCTCTGTCTCTCTCTGTGTCTATCTCTGTCTCTTTCTCTCCCTGTCTCTTTCTCTCTCTGTGTCTATCTCTGTCTCTTTCTCTCTCTGTCTCTTTCTCTTTCTCTCTCTCTGTCTCTTTCTCTTTCTCTTTCTCTCTCTGTCTCTTTCTCTCTCTGTGTCTGTCTCTGTCTCTTTCTCTCTCTGTGTCTGTCTCTTTCTCTCTCTCTGTCTCTTTCTCTTTCTCTCTCTGTCTCTTTCTCTCTCTGTCTCTTTCTCTCTCTGTGTCTGTCTCTTTCTCTTTCTTTCTGTCTCTTTCTCTCACTGTGTCTGTCTCTTTCTCTGTCTCTTTCTTTCTCTGTCTCTTTCTCTCTCTGTCTCTTTCTCTCTCTGTGTCTGTCTCTTTCTCTTTCTTTCTGTCTCTTTCTCTCACTGTGTCTGTCTCTTTCTCTTTCTTTCTGTCTCTTTCTCTCACTGTGTCTGTCTCTTTCTCTGTCTCTGTCTCTTTCTCTCTCTGTCTCTTTCTCTCTCTGTGTCTGTTTCTTTCTCTTTCTTTCTGTCTCTTTCTCTCACTGTGTCTGTCTCTGTCTCTTTCTCTCTCTGTGTCTGTTTCTTTCTCTTTCTTTCTGTCTCTTTCTCTCACTGTGTCTGTCTCTGTCTCTGTCTCTTTCTCTCTCTGTGTTTGTCTCGCGTCGCGCCGCCTCCTCCAATTTTAGTACGGGAAGGACTTACTATCCGTTACAGTTGCTAGAGGTAGGTAACCTTGTTCACTCAGAGCTCTCCCGCAGTCTCAATGCAGCAGGCGGTGAAACATTGTCCCGCGCCGCCTCCTCCAAGTTTAGTACGGGAAGGACTTACTATCCGTTACAGTTGCTAGAGGTAGGTAACCTTGTTCACTCAGAGCTCTCCCGCAGTCTCAATGCAGCAGGCGGTGAAACATTGTCCCGCGCCGCCTCCTCCAAGTTTAGTACGGTAAGGACTTACTATCCGTTACAGTTGCTAGAGGTTAGGTAACCTTGTTCACTCAGAGCCTCTCCCGCAGTCTCAATGCAGCAGGCGGTGAAACATTGTCCCGCGCCGCCTCCTCCAAGTTTAGTACGGCAAGGACTTACTATCCGTTACAGTTGCTAGAGGTAAGTAACCTTGTTCACTCAGAGCCTCTCCCGCAGTCTCAATGCAGCAGGCGGTGAAACATTGTCCGGCGCCGCCTCCTCCAAGTTTAGTACGGCAAGGACTTACTATCCGTTACAGTTGCTAGAGGTAGGTAACCTTGTTCAATCAGAGCTCTCCCGCAGTCTCAATGCAGCAGGCGGTGAAACATTGTCCCGCGCCGCCTCCTCCAAGTTTAGTACGGCAAGGACTTACTATCCGTTACAGTTGCTAGAGGTTAGGTAACCTTGTTCACTCAGAGCCTCTCCCGCAGTCTCAATGCAGCAGGCGGTGAAACATTGTCCCGCGCCGCCTCCTTCCAAGTTTAGTACGGCAAGGACTTACTATCCGTTACAGTTGCTAGAGGTAGGTAACCTTGTTCACTCAGAGCTCTCCCGCAGTCTCAATGCAGCAGGCGGTGAAACATTGTCCGGCGCCGCCTCCTCCAAGTTTAGTACGGGAAGGACTTACTATCCGTTACAGTTGCTAGAGGTAGGTAACCTTGTTCACTCAGAGCTCTCCCGCAGTCTCAATGCAGCAGGCGGTGAAACATTGTCCCGCGCCGCCTCCTCCAAGTTTAGTACGGTAAGGACTTACTATCCGTTACAGTTGCTAGAGGTTAGGTAACCTTGTTCACTCAGAGCCTCTCCCGCAGTCTCAATGCAGCAGGCGGTGAAACATTGTCCCGCGCCGCCTCCTCCAAGTTTAGTACGGCAAGGACTTACTATCCGTTACAGTTGCTAGAGGTAGGTAACCTTGTTCACTCAGAGCTCTCCCGCAGTCTCAATGCAGCAGGCGGTGAAACATTGTCCCGCGCCGTCTCCTCCAAGTTTAGTACGGGAAGGACTTACTATCCGTTACAGTTGCTAGAGGTAGGTAACCTTGTTCACTCAGAGCCTCTCCCGCAGTTATAGTGCGAGATGGTATCTCCATACATTGCTTAACGGCTAGTTACCACCTTGACGGAAGAAAACTGCGGGAGAGGCGAGCCTTGTCGCTAAGAGACTCACAATCTGGCCGTGATTAGAAATGTTGTAGTCTTACCAAATATTACCAGACTACCAGATATCACTAAGAAAAACTGAGTATACCATCGTCTTCGTCATACAATGATGCACATGATGAAATAAAAAAAATAACATTAAAACGACATTTGCTACAAAATAATTGAAGGAAAAAAAAATAGCGCATAAAGAATTTTTTCAAATGTTCTCCTTCAACTCGCTGTTTCTCACATTTATTAAGCTCGTATTGTATTTTCAAATCCAGGTTCATAATCTGCACTCATTGACGATCAGTATGATGTACCATAACAACTGATATAAAATATTGTAGTTGGTTAAAAAGGCAGATAAAAAAATACTGTCAAATCTACAAGAAAACCGTCCAAGGCGGGTTTTCAAGGATTCGAATTTAACGACCATTTAAACCACTCATTATTTTTTCCACCACCATGTGTTACATACCGTAGCCATCAGCAAGCCTTCCACTACTCGAAGCAATAATTGGAAATTCAATGTAAGCTAATATAACCGAGTTACGAAGTGGTGAAGCACAACATGTCAAAACATTTCTTTATGCGCTATTTCATTCTACCTCGATTATATTCTAATAGATAAAGAAATAAAGCTGTCAATTGTAGCTCATCATATGCACCATTCTATCACCTACACGATGGTTGTTTTCATTTTTCTAACCGACGTCTGACACTTCCGTAATAACCGATAATATTGCAACATTGTTCAACTCCATCCTCACGTCGACCCCAACCCTCACTCTCCCGGTCTTACACACCGGGAACACCTCTCACACGCCTTAACAAACACAGCGCCTCACACACACACACACACACACACACACACATACAAATCAATTCAACAAATAGAACATAGAAATCGATTCAGTTACTACTACTAACCCTCCCGATATGTAAGAGCGGGAACACCTCTCACACGCCTTATTAACTAACTAACACACAGCAGCGTCACACACACAAATACATAGAGAAGACATTAAACAAAACACACAAATTCAATCACGCACTAGTAACAACACAACAACACGGTCTTTTTATAAGTCCAAATAGGAACATGTGTGGCTTGTGGACAAACAAAAACGCTAAACAGATGCATATCCGAAGGGTGGTTTTAAAAAAAGTACGGAATTCGATAAAGAATTCCATTTTTTTATCTCCACGGATACGCAAATGTGGCGGCAAACATTATACCTCTTGTATACAGCAGAAAAAAACAATTAACATACTGTAAAGCTTGATACTACTACGTTTACCTTGTACAAACAATGTCCCGGGCTCGCAACAGAGGAGGCAGTCGGGGTGCGAGAAACTTATCGTGGCTCTACCGCTCTCAGTCGCCGCCCGGCGCTGCCAACGGGGGAGAAACCAGTCACGAGAAACAATGGAGTGTGTGTATAGTGAGCCTCCTATATCTCCCGCGCTGCCAACCTGGAGACAGCAAGGAGTGACGAGAGAGAGTGTATAGCGAGCCGCCTCGCTCTCCCGCGCTGCCAACGTGGGGACAGCAAGGAGTGACGAGAGTGGGTGTATAACGAGCCGCCTCGCTCTCCCGCGCTGCCAACGTGGAGACAGCAAGGAGTGACGAGAGAGAGTGTATAGTGAGCCGCCCCGCTCTCCCGCGCTGCCAACGTGGAGACAGCAAGGAGTGACGAGAGAGAGGGTATAGCGAGCCGTCCCGCTCTCCCGCGCTGCCAACGTGGAGATGGCAAGGAGTGACGAGAGAGAGTGTATAGTGAGCCGTCCCGCTCTCCCGCGCTGCCAACGTGGAGATGGCAAGGAGTGACGAGAGAGAGTGTATAGTGAGCCGTCCCGCTCTCCCGCGCTGCCAACGTGGAGACGGCAAGGAGTGACGAGAGAGAGTGTATAGTGAGCCGTCCCGCTCTCCCGCGCTGCCAACGTGGAGACGGCAAGGAGTGACGAGAGAGAGTGTATAGCGAGCCGTCCCGCTCTCCCGCGCTGCCAACGTGGAGACAGCAAGGAGTGACGAGAGAGAGGGTATAGCGAGCCGTCCCGCTCTCCCGCGCTGCCAACGTGGAGATGGCAAGGAGTGACGAGAGAGAGTGTATAGTGAGCCGTCCCGCTCTCCCGCGCTGCCAACGTGGAGATGGCAAGGAGTGACGAGAGAGAGTGTATAGTGAGCCGCCCCGCTCTCCCGCGCTGCCAACGTGGAGACAGCAAGGAGTGACGAGAGAGAGGGTATAGCGAGCCGTCCCGCTCTCCCGCGCTGCCAACGTGGAGATGGCAAGGAGTGACGAGAGAGAGTGTATAGCGAGCCGTCCCGCTCTCCCGCGCTGCCAACGTGGGGACAGCAAGGAGTGACGAGAGGGAATATATAGCGAGCCGCCCCGCTCTCCCGCGCTGGCCAACGTGGAGACAGCAAGGAGTGACGAGAGAGAGTGGAGAAAATGTTTCTCCCGGGCTAGGAAGACGGGACATGCTCGGTAGGCGATGGGTGAGCGCGGGATGGAGTTGCCAGTGAGGAGAATCGGTCTCCCGCGCTACCAGCGCGGGGAGTTGCCGGCGGAGCGGGGCTGGTTTTGGACACGAGAACGGGCCGAGCGGGGCCCAAAGTGGCTTAAAATTTCCAATGTGGAGCGCGGGGCCAACTCGCCCCGCTCTCTTACATGCTGCACCAAGCTTGGGCGCGGTAAAGGTAGCCGCTACCCCCAGGGAAGACTAACACGAGTTCGACCTGAAAAATATAGTAGGGAGGCGAGGTTGCTGGATCAACCTCAGTGCCGTCCCTCACGCTGAATGCTGCATACGTGCGTCAGACATCAGTCCTAACCACTTGGTTCTCTCTACCTATTACTAAGAAGGTACCGAGGCTATATACTAAGGGTGGCGGTTAGTGATTGAGATGCACTGGTGACGACCATTGGCACATCGAGCGTGTTAACGTGGTGGCGTAAAACACTGCTAGAGAGAGCAAAGGCCACGCACAACTTATATATATTTCTATATATATACGTATACATATGAACCACCCACATATTCTGCGTGCAGACTTTTACGACTGTCTCATGCAACACCCCCTCTCCTTTTGGAAGAGAAGCTCCACGGCATTAGCTGTGGCTCCTCGTGGCGGCGCACATGATGATATGGTGTTAGCTAAAGCGGGGAGCCTTCAATGCAGCGACCCCTCTTACTTTGTGATGGTTACTCCACTACCCGTGCGATAACTCATCCCGTAGGTTAAAGAATCATCACTTTAACCTCTCTACACTGACGCAGCTTCTAACGAACGGTCAGTTGGAACGAAGCACACTTTTGTTTCTTTTCGTGAGCAAAGACGGGTTATAAACGTTTCCCAGCAGCTTACAACTACTACCACAAACTTGGATGGTGTAACGTACGTTATTTCCATTCCCCCCTTAGAGAGAAGGGACGCTTGAATGGTGTAACACGTTATTTCCATATCACCCTTAGAGAGAAGGGACGCTAGAATGGTGTAACGTACGTTATTTCCATTCCCCCCTTAGAGAGAAGGGACACACTTGAATGGTGTAACGAAGGTTATTTCCATTTCCCCCTTAAAGAGAAGGGACGCGGCGTCGCGGGCCAATGCTGCCAATGGACGCTTAGCGCTATTACTAAACATTACAATCAAAAAGTTTTGATGTAACATAGCTACCTGGTTGATCCTGCCAGTAGTCATATGCTTGTCTCAAAGATTAAGCCATGCATGTCTAAGTACAAGCCGATTTAAGGCGAAACCGCGAATGGCTCATTAAATCAGCTATGATTCATTGGATCTGTACCCACACTTACTTGGATAACTGTGGTAATTCTAGAGCTAATACATGCACCACGTCTCTGACCGCAAGGGAAGAGCGCTTTTATTAGTTCAAAACCGGTCGGACTTCGGTCCGTCACCCCACCGTGTTGAATCTGAATAACTTGTCGCTGAGCGCACGGTCTCCGCACCGGCGCCGCCTCTTTCAAGTGTCTGCCTTATCAGCTTTCGATTGTAGGTTATACGCCTACAATGGCTATAACGGGTAACGGGGAATCAGGGTTCGATTCCGGAGAGGGAGCCTGAGAAACGGCTACCACATCTAAGGAAGGCAGCAGGCACGCAAATTACCCACTCCCGGCACGGGGAGGTAGTGACGAAAAATAACGATGCGAGACTCATCCGAGGCCTCGCAATCGGAATGAGTACACTTTAAATCCTTTAACGAGGATCTATTGGAGGGCAAGTCTGGTGCCAGCAGCCGCGGTAATTCCAGCTCCAATAGCGTATATTAAAGTTGTTGCGGTTAAAAAGCTCGTAGTTGGATTTCAGTTCTGGACTGACGGTTCACCGCCCGGTGCATACTGTCACGCTCCGAACAGCCACAACAGCCCGCTGGCTCGCACGGGGTGCTCTTCATCGAGTGTCCCGCGTGGCCGGCAGAGTTTACTTTGAAAAAATTAGAGTGCTCAAAGCAGGCTACACTGACGGCCTGAATGCCTATGCATGGAATAATGGAATAGGACCTCGGTTCTATTTTGTCGGTTTTCTGAACCCGAGGTAATGACTAATAGGAACAGGCGGGGGCATTCGTATTGCGACGCTAGAGGTGAAATTCTTGGACCGTCGCAAGACGAACTACTGCGAAAGCATTTGCCAAGGATGTTTTCATTAATCAAGAACGAAAGTTAGAGGTTCGAAGGCGATCAGATACCGCCCTAGTTCTAACCATAAACGATGCTGACCAGCGATCCGCCGGCGTTATTCCCATGACCCGGCGGGCAGCTTCCGGGAAACCAAAGTCTTTGGGTTCCGGGGGAAGTATGGTTGCAAAGCTGAAACTTAAAGGAATTGACGGAAGGGCACCACCAGGAGTGGAGCCTGCGGCTTAATTTGACTCAACACGGGGAACCTCACCAGGCCCAGACACCGGAAGGATTGACAGATTGAGAGCTCTTTCTCGATTCGGTGGGTGGTGGTGCATGGCCGTTCTTAGTTGGTGGAGCGATTTGTCTGGTTAATTCCGATAACGAACGAGACTCTGGCCTACTAACTAGTCGACGGATCTCCAGCAATTGGTGTCCAGTTCGCAGCTTCTTCTTAGAGGGATAAGCGGCAATTCTAGCCGCACGAGATTGAGCAATAACAGGTCTGTGATGCCCTTAGATGTTCTGGGCCGCACGCGCGCTACACTGAAGGGATCAACGTGTCCTCCCCCTCCGAGAGGAGCGGGTAACCCGTTGAAATCCTTTCATGATAGGGATTGGGGTTTGCAATTGTCTCCCATGAACGAGGAATTCCCAGTAAGCGCAAGTCATGAGCTTGCGTTGATTACGTCCCTGCCCTTTGTACACACCGCCCGTCGCTACTACCGATTGAATGATTTAGTGAGGCCTTCGGACTGGCGCTCTTGGATGCCGGGCCCTCGGTTCGCCGTTGGGTCTCTCGGCGCCTCGAGCTGACGGAAAGATGTCCAAACTTGATCATTTAGAGGAAGTAAAAGTCGTAACAAGGTTTCCGTAGGTGAACCTGCGGAAGGATCATTAACGTGTTTGCTTGCAGCAACAAAAACCAAAAAATTCGGGTGGCCGGGTACCGACCAAAAAAAAAAAAATTGACCGATGCATCAATTTTTGGCGGCCCGGCCTGAGAACAGGCAAACAGTGCCGCAGCTCAACCCACACTCTTCTCTTCTGTCCATTGTGGACAGAGGTAGACCATTACTCACACCACCGGTACTCCAACCAACCGACGTACGCTAGGTTGGCCGACTTTTATCGGGCAAAGTTTCCGAATGATAGCGGTCACTTAACGTCGTCGGGAGGTGTCACCGGCTGGTAACGAGGTACTTCTCACAAACCTGTGACTATCTATTTAAACCCAGTATACTACGTCTTCCCACTATCGTCTCCCGAGGCAGAGATGGCGGAAGTCTTGAAAGTCGGCAATTGAGACTGACGTAATGACAAAAATCACAACTCTTAACGGTGGATCACTCGGCTCGTGGGTCGATGAAGACCGCAGCAAGCTGCGTGTCGGTATGTGAATCGCAAGAATACCAGATACATCGACAAGTCGAACGCACATTGCGGCGGCGGCACTCTCATGTGCTGCCGTCACTCCTACACGAGGGTCGGATATCAAATCCAATACATCGGCTTTGTTACCACCGGCAGAGTAGTAGTAGTAGTAGTAGTAGTAGCAGCTTTGTCTCTACTCTCTCTCTCTCTCTCTACTGCGTGCGTGGCATTGACCGCCTTGGGGAGGTTCGCCTCTTTGACGAGAGTCAAATTGGCGTTCCCTAAAGATGTGCTGCCAAGCCAAAGTCATATATCTGTGGACTTGGTGGCAAGGACCATGTACAGACATACAACGCTTACGCGCTGTTTTGTTTGTCGCCGTCCATGCCTGTTGCCTCGTTTCCCTCCAAGGAAGGACAGAGGCTCTGTTGCATGCTAAAGTCGCGTATGGGCGTCTTGAAGGCGACCGGGTCGGTTTATACTACTTACACCTCGGTTCGTTAGCTGCAGCACCCATCCTTATCAAACCTTAATGGGAACGGGCGCACACAAACCAAAACTGGAAGCCAGTGACTACTTTATAGTAGTCGCTACTGCTCCAATGTCGACCTCGTGTTAGGGTAGAGTACCCGCCAAATTTAAGCATATTAATAAGCGGAGGAAAAGAAACCAACAGGGATTCCCTTAGTAAGGGCGACTGAACTGGGAAAAGCCCAGCGCATAACCTGGCGTCGTGACCCGGCGCCAGGGGTGTTGCGTTTCGGAGGGTCCGGCACGCAGTCTCTCACCGCCTAAGTTATGCTTGAAAGCGGCCACTACCCATGGAGGGTGACAGGCCCGTGTGGCGGCGCCCGCGAGGGTACACGAGAGATTGTCGGAAAGGGCCTCTCCGTAGAGTCGGGTTGCT
>JAXIVD010005865.1:0-26715 GCA_036785275.1 Cancer borealis
GGACGAACTAGGTTTTTAAAATGCGTCGATCTTTTCAATTTCTCTGGCTGGCTTGAACACCGGCCGTTGAAATGTGGTCTGTTTGTTGACGTTATCTTCCTCCTCCTCTTCTTCCTCTTCCTCCTCCTTGGTGTGTTTATTGGGCCTAGACTCGCTCAACAAGTCACTTAGTACAACAGGCAAGGAAAGAGTATATGTTTTGTGTATCTGTTGTTTTGTTGCATGTGTGTGTGTGTGTGTGTGTGTGTGTGTGTGTGTGTGTGTGTGTGTGTGTGTGTGTGTGTGTGTGTGTGTGGTCATGTATTTTGTATGTTTTACCCCACGGAAAAGAACAGTGTATTTGTGTGTTTATTTTTCATTTATTTTTATAACATATTTTTTCTTTCCCACTCGTGATGTTGAAGTGTGGCGGCTTGTCTGCACGTCTGTCTGTCTGTCTGTCTGTGTGTCTGCACGTCTGTCTGTCTGTCTGTGTGTCTGTATCTAAGGCAACAGTCGATGGTGAGTTTACACAGAATCCAAGTGGTTATCATTGTCAGGAACGAGAGGCGAGATAACAAAGACATAATGGTAATTAATATCATATATTATATCGATAACCTTGAGGAGAGAGAGAGAGAGAGAGAGAGAGAGAGAGAGAGAGAGAGAGAGAGAGAGAGAGAGAGAGAGAGAGAGAGAGAGAGTATTGTTATATACGAGTTACTAATAAATCTTGTTACTAAAGTGTAGAAAAAAATAAAGCTGTGGAAAATATTATTATGTTGTGATCGTTGAGGTGAAAATATTGTACTGTGTTTGTTGTCTTTGTGTGTGTGTGTGTGTGTGTGTGTGTGTGTGTGTGTGTGTGTGTGTGGTGTGTGTGTGTGTGTTGTGTGTGTGTGTGTGTGTAAAATGTGATGGTGGTAAGATTGTTCTTGTACTTGGTTGACCTTGACGTGTTGTGTGTGTGTGTGTGTGTGTGTGTGTGTGTGTGTGTGTGTGTGTGTGTGTTGTGTGTGTGTGTGTGTGAAGGGAATGGAAGTGGAGAAGGAGGAATAATCATTACAGCTTTTCATGTAAGTTTATTTGTCACTTCTCTTGTTGACTGTCTAATGAAAAACAAACACACAACACACACACACACACACACACACAACACACACACACACACACACACACACACACACACACACATCAAACCTTACAACTATTAATATTCACTCATGATAAAGAGAAAAGATGGAGGAAAAAATAAAAGAAACATCGCGATAAGAGGGAAGAAGAGACGGAGAGAAAAAAAAGAGACGGAGGAGAGGAAAGAGAGAGAGAGACTGAAGTAAGGGAGAGGAAAGAAAAAAGAGAAAAAAAAAAAAGAGGAAATGTCTTATCCTATTCACTTTGTAGTTTATTTTTATGTCTACACTTGTTTCAGTTAATAAGAGAAGGAACAAGCCAATGAGAGAGAGAGAGAGAGAAAAAAAAAAGTGTGTGTGTGTGTGGTGTGTGTGTGTGTGTGTGTGTGTGTGTGCTCCCACGGTAGGTAAGGTGCCTGCATGGACCCTCAACCCTTGAATCACTCTTGATAACGTGTTTTATTTTTTTATTGATTTGATTCACTTTTTTGCTTCACTGTTTGTTTATATTCCTGTGCTGGGTTTATACGTGGTGTGTGTGTGGTGTGTGTGTGTGTGTGTGTGTGTGTGTGTGTGTGTGTGTGTGTGTGTGTGTGTGACCGGCTTCATCATGACTCATAGCTTTCAGTTTGCAGATTGATTATTTGTTTGTATTATTATTGTTTTTTTTATCATCATCATCATCATCATGTATATTTTCATTAACAAAAACAAAATCATAATAATACACTGACAGATACTAATGACTTATACAGGTAAACAACAACTGCCAACTTTTTCCCTTGATTTCAAACTTTACAAATATTTATTTACATTTATTTTTTATTAATAAGACGCATTAATTAACGTTCCTTATGTCATCAGTACTATTTATATTCAATCAGATGTAGGTGTACTTGCATATACAGTTCCGTGCCGCACCACCACCACCACCACCACCACTGACACTCCACCGCCACTCACCACCGTGGCGCCGAGAGCCAGCCTCACTTCGCCACCCTTCTCCCGTCACCACTAAACACGTACTGACCTTCCATCCGCCTGTACCGGCCTTATATCACCCCACACTCCTTGCTGACCCCGCCTCCCTGCCCTCACTTCACGTAGCGGTGTGTGAGGGCGAGGAACCTCCCCTCCTCATCCCCCTCAGAAATGCTTGCAGTGGTACAGATCAACAAAACGGTGTCAAGAGTTGTCTCAATATAAACACCAGCATGTGACTGTGTGAGGGTTGCCAGCTATTCCCTTTTCACGTCCCTCCTGCCAACACATCACACCATTTGCATCTTCCTTTTCATTTCACCTCGATCTCCCAGGGACTTAATGTAACAGGTAATCAGTTCAGGTAATTATCCACGTGTTCGTTTGATGAGGTGTAATTTGCAATGTGCGTAAATGTTACCTGTTCACGTGAAAAAAAACCAAAATAAATGATAAATAAATAAAAGTTATGTCTAGTCTACACTCTGACTCACTCACTCACTCACTCACTCACTCACTCAAGTTGCATCTCATCCACTCCACTCACTCACTTACACTTCTTAATTCCTAACTAAGAACCAAGGTAACATTTCCTGTGTTTTGCTCTTCATCTCATCCATCTTACCCTCCTCCCTACACCCTTCTCTTCTTCCCCCCTTCTCCCTTCCTTCTTCTCCTTCCTTTTTTCCTCAACCTGTGTAGGAAGAGAATAGATACAGGTGAAGGGAGGGAGGGGAGGATAATGAACTTACCTGGATTTTCTCATTGGACAGGTTAGGCTGGTTAGAGCAAGTTTACTGAGAGAGAGAGAGAGAGAGAGAGAGAGAGAGAGAGAGGAGAGAGAGAGAGAGAGAGAGAGAGAGAGAGAGAGAGAGATGAAACAGAGACATACATACACAAAAGAGAAAGAGGACACATGTAAAAGTGAATGCATGACTGTAAAGTATAATTACATGTCAGTGACACATAATGCAATTATAGGGTGTACACGCACACACACACACACACACACACACACACACACACACACACACACACACACACACACACACACACACACACACATACACACTCTCTTTCTTTTTTTTTTTTTCTCTCTCTCTCTCTCTCTCTCTCTCTCTCTCTCTCTCTCCTCTCTCTCTCTCTCTCTCTCTCTCTCCTCTCTCTCTCTCTCTCTCTCTTCTCTCCTCTCTCTCTCTCTCTCTCTCTCTCTCTCTCTCTCTCTCTCTCTCTTCTCTCTCTCTCTCTCTCTCTCTCTCTCTCTCTCTCTCTCTCTCTCTCTCTCTCTCTCTCTCTCTCTCTCTCTCAAACTAATCCCATCTCACTACACTATCTAGCTCACCTTTACATCCTTCTATCCTCTTCTCTCCTTACCCATTTCTTGTTCACCCATTCCTTCATTCCCTCCCCATCACCTCACCCTGTCCCTCCCTCCCGCCCCTCCCCACCCACCACCCCAGGCACTCAAGTACACCCTAATTTACTCTTATCTCCATGTTAATTCCTATGATCACCTGTCTGCGGCCTAATTATCACTCCCTATACGTCATGCTGTGAATGTAGACAGGTAAGGGTGGAGAGGGAGTAAGCAAGACGGAGTGAAGTATGAGGGAGGAGTTAAAGGGGGAGGGAGGGTATTTGTGTTGGAGAGAGATAATGGAGGGAAGTTTTGGGGTTTGGTGTTTTTTTTTTTTTCTCTCTCTCTCTCTCTCTCTCTCTCTCTCTCTCTCTCTCTCTCTCTCTCTCTCTCTCTCTCTCTCTCTCTCTCTCTCTCTCTCTCTCTCTCTCTCTCTCTCTCTCTCTCTCTCTCTCTCTCTCTCTCTCTCTCTCTCTCTCTCTCTCTCTCTCTCTCTAGCTAGGAAGTGACATAACTACTTGAAGCCATGACACTACCATCTGAAGAGAGAGAGAGAGAGAGAGAGAGAGAAGAGAGAGAGAGAGAGAGAGAGAGAGAGAGAGAGAGAGAGAGAGAGAGAGAGAGAGAGAGAGAGAGAGAGAGAGAGAGAGACTAAAATTCCTTCACTACTGACTGTCGGTGCTACTTTGGCCTTGTTATCTACAAGGAAAAAGTATCTACACCGTACAAGTTTTAATTTGGAATGATTATCTACATAGTATAACTTATTATAACATATATATACAAAGAAAATATAATTGAAATAGTTGGGTTAGTCTAACCTAACCTAACTTAACCTCTAGATCGCATACCAAAGTAGATGTTCGTTCTATTGAGTTATAATGAAATTGAATTGGAATGTAATAAACAGATGTAGGAGTGTAAAGTATTATGCATTTTTTTCTAGGCAAGTTATGGTGAAATACAGTTTGATATTATAGTAATCAGGAAAATAAGGCCAGATTCGTGTTCAGCATAATCTAAAACCTCATTGTACCAATTTTCATGAGATTCGGAGGTGTGGAAATTTTCATGAAATTTTGTAGGGTACACCCTTAGAATTTTTTAGATAAATCACATATTTTGAAATAACTCAAAATGTATGGGGTTTACGTAAAAGACATATAGAATATAAAGAAAGAACAAGAGACGTTCGTTCTATTGATAATATACTAGAACTCAATTGGAATTTAATTATAGGTGTAGGAGTGTAAAGTATTAATGTATTCATTTCTTTATAAAATTTTAATTTTCTTCATAGGTATTTGAGTTATTGAAAAGACGATGGCTTTATGATATATACATAACCAAACTCCATAACTTTACTTATATACAATTTTCCTTTAAGACTAATATTTACGTAGTAAAAGGGGAAAACCTTTTTCGACCCCAATTCTGATAAAATTTACGGGCCACAAAATGGAAAATCCAAATATTATAGTAAGGACAAAACTAATTCCAGATTCGTGATCAGCATGCCCGAGAACCCCTTGGTACCAAGTTTCATGAGTTGTGTTGAAACATTAACCTAACCTAACTAACGTTTCCCACCCATTTGACTTTTTCGCTGAAATCATGATATTTTGAATAACTCGAAAAGTATGAAGTTTACGTCAAAAATGTATGGAATAGTGTCCTCCTTTCCTTCCATCTTACAACTGACCTTCCTCTCCTCGTAGGACCTTCAGTTTCACTCATTCTTTCTTCACAAACAAAGTAGATTCATAACACGTAGATCGCATTATTAAGTGTAGATCCCATACCAAAGTAGATTCATGACACGTAGATAACAAGCTAAAGTAGCACCCTGACTGTCATCGATGCCAATGGCTATGGAAGTTATTTATTTTCATTAGAAAATGTAATGCAGTACTTTTAGTGCATTTCAAGCTCCATCAAGAAGATATGATAGCTATCCTTAACCCACGTATACTCCTACACACGACTTGTTACCCCGTTAGGACCACATATGTCTTAACTTCCACGTATATTCTTGCAATGACTCTTACAGCTCAAACCAGTTCATGATTATGCTTTACAACACGTTTAACCATAATACACACCCTCGTGGATTTGTAAAATCAATCTCAACCTATGGTGTATCCTTCCTACACCCTCCTCCTCCTCCTCCTCTTCCTCCCCCCATTACTCTTCCTCCTCCTCCTCCTCCTCCCTATGATAATACTAATATGAGATGTTTACACTCTCTTGCTCTATCTGTGTGGTGTGATAGGGAATATTACCGTGCCTCTCACTATCTCTATCTCACAAACACACAAACACACACACACACACACACACTAAGCCATTATGCCTACATGAATCACCTCCATCTCTTCTTCCTCTACATTTACCTCCCTCATCGCTACCTTCCTCTTCACTCACTTGTCTTTTCTCCAATATCATAGATGACTCAATAGTATTAGACTTTAACACCACTGCTTGGTGTTAGATTACTCCTGTGATATTGTTTTTTGTTTACATACATCTATATAACCTCGTAGATCAACATGGGGTTGGGCATAAACAAATACAACTGAGCAAACAACATGTACTGTGTTAGTGATAATTGCTTCTGACAATTATACTGTTTGGGGCTGTAATAATGATAGAGATAGGCAGCGTTAAATACTTGGTGGCAGCAGAGGGTAAATAAATGTTTGTATGTAAGGTGTTAGATTGCACAGTGTTATGTTTAGTTTTGATTGTTAGTCACTTGTTTATACTTTTTTTTTTTTTTTGTATGTGTGGTTTAGGTTTTTATGTTTTCATTAATTTTTTTATTTGATCTATTAATTTATGTTGTGCTGTTGTTTCTTTACTATTCAATGACTTATTCGTGTGTGTTAATTCTTACGTTTCAGCGTGTCTTAATTTTACGAATGGACTTATTTCTATGATGGTTCTGTTGCTGATTAATCTGTACCATTAATTCATGTCTCGCTGATCTATAATGAGGGAGCAAAGATATGACTATCACCTCTATTTATTATGCATGTAAGAAAGACCCTCTGTCACCTTCCTCATTATCAACACTACCTAACCTAACCTAACCTAACCTAACCTAACCTAACCTAACCTAACCTAACCTTACGTAACGCGCCAGATAGAAGTACTTTAGCTTATTGACTCAGTAATAGTTTGTTTTCTTTCTTTCTTTTCTTTACCATCTACCACCTACCACTTCCCACCTGCCACTTACCACCTGCCACCTGCTACCTGCTACCGCCGCCCTCACACATTAGTTACCGATGAATACTATTGATTAATGTTACCTGGGCTTTAATTTAATTGGGGGCGAGGCTGTAGCGGTGAGTTGCCACCTGTCCAAGTCACCTGATTGGCTGATAAAAGCAGGTGAATATGGCTTACATTTAATTAGTGGCCGGTTGGTGGACTGATTCTCTCTCTCTCTCTCTCTCTCTCTCTCTCTCTCTCTCTCTCTCTCTCTCTCTCTCTCTCTCTCTCTCTCTCTCTCTCTCTCTCTCTCTCTCTCTCTCTCTCTCTCTCTCTCTCTCTCTCTCTCTCTCTCTTCTACATGACCCAAGTCGTATTTTTTTTACTCAACTTACAACTCCGCCCTTTTTAACAACATTGCGTGCACGGTACCGCCCCACACACACACACACACACACACACACACACTCCTCACAAGCGTACTCCATGTTAAATTGGAAAAGAGACTCTCATACATGGATTGCAACATTATCGTACTTGGGAAGACATTCACTTGGTTAGGTATTAAGACTTTCCCTTCAACAGGATTTGATGTTAAATTGTATAAAAAAAACATAATAATAATAATAATAATAATAATAATAATAATAATAATAATAAAAATAATAATAAAATGAGTGAGTGTTTTATGGAATTATACGTGTGAGATTTGTTTTTTGTTTTGTTTTTCTTAAGTGTTGAGTTTATGTTGTGTGGTTTGGTTATCTCTCTCTCTCTCTCTCTCTCTCTCTCTCTCTCTCTCTCTCTCTCTCTCTCTCTCTCTCTCTCTCTCTCTCTCTCTCTCTCTTTTCAATTTTCCCTCTAATTCCACCCCTACCACGCCCTCACCACGCCACGCCCCACTTCCCTTACCTACATCCCCTCACACCCCTACGCCCACGCCCACGCCCACACCTCCCCCACGCCCGTACGCCCCCACAGTCCTATCAACAGTGCCTCCTTAGGGTGATGTGTCCGCTAATGGTCCATTCTCTGATAGCTGGAGGTGTCAGAGAGAGAGAGAGAGAGAGAGAGAGAGAGAGAGAGAGAGAGAGAGAGAGAGAGAAAGAGAGAGAGAGACGGAGGGGAAGGGTGTTGTTTGGTGAATTTATGACTGTTGCGTGTGTGCAGGCATTCCAGTTGTTTTTTTTTCTTGTTTTTTTTCTTTGGTTTTTTTTTAGTCATGCCGTCCACACATATTACAATTCCTGACTAATTTTGTTGTGTTCGTATTTTTATTTCGTTTTTCTTCTCTTGAGTTTTTTTTTTCTTCATATTCTTGTTTTTTTTTTTTTTACTTTCGTCTCTTTTTAACCACACTATTCCTCCCTTTACCATTCCACATCCTTTCTCCTGTCTGATCCTTCCTCTCCCATACCTTACCCATGGGGGAGGAGAGGGGGAGAGGGAGGCAGATTTACCCTCTTCAGCACCTATTAGGAACCTTAGAACCGAGCAGGGACGAAGATAGGGTAAGAAAAAAGACGCAAATAAGAGGGAACATTACACCTCTACCAACCAAGTATAAAATAACCATAGCTTAATACCATAGATTAATCAGGTAAGATATATACAGGTGAAGGAAGGTGTTGGATCCCTAATAAGGCAGGTAGGGTAAAGGATAGCTAATAACACAGGTTAATTAAGGTCACTGATGTCCTCTGCTTGTATAAGGCCAAGAGGTCGCTTTAGGGAGACGTGGAAGGTCAATTAATGGGCTGGGGAGTCATGGGTTTTGTATGGGTTGGTTAATGTCATGTTGGGTTTAGTCAAGTCGAGATGGTGTGCTCGATAGCTCTGTGTTAGGCTGGAGGAGAGAGCCCGAGAAGAGATGGACAGTCGGTAAGGAGAAGAAGGAGTTAAGAGAAGGATGGATAGACGGTGAGGAGAAGAGGGTAAGGGATGGATGGAGGGATGGATGGATGGATAGACGAACAAGTCACAGGTAAACGAACCCAGAAAAAAAGGGAAAGGATGAGAGAACAGATAAATGAATAAGGGAAGGATGTAAAGGGAGTAGAATGAAGAGAGAGAGAGATATGATAAAAGAGGATGATTAAATAAATGGAAAATAGAAGGGAAAAGAAAACGAGGTAAAAAGAGAAAAATATACAGTGAAAAAGAAGATAATATTGAAAAAAGAAAAACTGAAAAAAAAAAGATAATAGAAATACATATAGAGTCTAGGGTGGAGTTACTATTTTGGCAACACTGACTGGCCTTCCTTCCCTCTCTCTCTTGGTTGTGACTCAAAAATCTGTCTTTACCCTCCGTCACGCCGTCCGTCTAGTGTATAGCTGCTAATCATACACTGTTTTGCATCGTTTGAAAGGATTTACTACCCCAGAGAGAGAGAGAGAGAGAGAGAGAGAGAGAGAGAGAGAGAGAGAGAGAGAGAGAGAGGGTGGAGGAAAGTAACAGGGCGGAGAGATGTGTAAAGACTTAGAGGGAAAAAATAGGCATTGAGTGATTTGTGGAGTTATGATAATTTGCTGGTCCTTCGAGTCTGCCAAAATAGGGAGACATGACGGATGAGTGTGTGTGTGTGTGTGTGTGTGTGTGTGTGTGTGTGTGTGTGTGTGTGTGTGTGTGTGTGTGTGTGTGTGTGTGTGTGTAGCTGCAGACAGGACAGGTGTTCAGTATGACTTATATTTTCGTTGACGTTAAAGTTTGTATACAAGTGTTGCATTTATCTCGAGAGGAAGGAAAGGAATTGAAAAAGAGAAAGGAATATTTTATTTTTTCTTGAATTCTGTGTCGAGTAAATTTCGTTTCTACATAATTTTCATATATTAACCTTTCCCTCTCGTTCCATTTTACTACTACTACTACTACTACTACTACTACTACTACTACTACTACTACTACTACAACTACTTAGACACGCTCATAAACCACTTGATCCTTTACTAAGCTATTCAATCCCATACAACAGACCATTTCATCCCCTGCGGCTTCTCGGCATCTCCTAAACAGCTAAAAAAAACACAAAAAAAACACCCTACAAGCTGCTCCTCCAATCAGGCCGCCCCATCACACACTCCCATAATCCTCTTGTTGAATCCATCGATCATTGGAGCTTAATAGAATTATGCCCAGCCAGTCACAGAGCTCCATACATCATAGGGAACGTCAGGCTGATGAAAAGAGGTATTTAGTGGAAGGCTTAACAGGTGTCGAGTACTTCCCCGGCAAGGTGTGGAAGCAATGTTACCTGTGTGTGGGTGTAAGTGTTAATTAATGTGTGTGTGTGTGTGTGTGTGTGTGTGTGTGTGTGTGTGTGTGTGTGTGTGTGTGTGTGTGTATGTGTGTGTGTGTGTGTGTGTGTGTGTTCATCTTGTTAGTTTTTTATTCTTCCTCCTCCTCATTCATCGTTATTATTCTTCCTCATATCGTTCTTGCAACACATATAACATTATCTTCATTCTTCTTCCCCTTCCCTCCCTCCCTCCCTCCCTCCCTCCTTCCTTCCTTCACCCATCTTTAGCTACACCTTCCTTCACACCTCTGCCACAGTTTGGGGGTGTCAGGGGGATAAATAATAGAGATTAATAGAAAATGGAGATGGGGATAAAATATATTGTCCTCTCCTTGATGTTGTTTTTGGCGAGAGACTGAGAGTAAGTAATTGATGTGTTCTTATGCCGTATGTGATCTGGTGAAGGAGGTAAGGGAGGTGATGCAAAAATACATTCACCATCATCACCATCATCACCATTATCATCATCATCATCATCATCATTCATCTCCTCATCCACATCTGCATCATCATCATCTTCATCTTCTTTTTTCTTTCTCCTCCTCTAGCTTTTATTTATTTATTTTTTTTTTCTTCAGCTACACTTGTCCTTCGAGTATTTATATCCCTCCTGCTTCTTAATATTCTCCTCTTCCTCCTCCTCTTCTTCTTCTTCTTCTTCTCCTTCTTCTTCTTCTCCTTCAACTTCTTTTCTAAGCTTCATCTTTTACATCCTCTGCTTCTTGACTTACAAGTATTTTTTCCTCGCATAGCTATTAGTATTCACATCTTCCTCCTCCTCTTCTCCTCCTTCTCCTCCTCCTCCTCCTCCTCCTCCTCCTCCTCCCCCTCCTTCATGGGTTTTCAGTGACTTGTTCATTTGTCATTTCACCGCCGTTTACGTTTGTCTTAGTTTTTTTTTTTTTATCTGGACGGAAGGGTGACAATGGTGGTGGTGGTGGTGGTGTTGTTGGTGGTGGTGGTGGTGGTGATGGTGATGGTAGTGGTTGTTTATGGTGGTGCAAGGTGAACGTGCTTGTTGTTACGTCTTCTACAATGTGTGTGTGTGTGTGTGTGTGTGTGTGTGTGTAATGTCATTGTCTGGTCTGGTGTTGTTTTTTATACAAAGATAAAAAGAATAAACGAAACAAAAACGTGATTTATAGACAATCAAAACCTTTCTATCTTCTATCAAGGCACAGCAAGATGCACAATAAACGGATGAATAAACACTGAGGGTTACCTTACCTTCCATTATAGTACGGATGTCAAGTCTCATTCACTGCCATTATACACAGTCGGACTCAGCTTGTGTGCATTCATCCCTGTTCCTTCCTTACCCATTGTACTCACGTCTCCCACCTCCATCAGCTTACCATTCATCATCTCATTGTAGGATTAATAGTGTTTGTCTAAGGCGTTAAGACCTTACGTATATCACAGACGCTCATTTTAATTCCTTTGTTTATTATATATATTCTTTCTTTTTTTCATCACCATCAGTCTAATTGTATCATTGAAAACGCAGCAGGTAAATTGTTAAGGTGTATCTGTGTTATAAATTATGTTTGGGTTTTTTTTTTTTTTTTTTTTCTTCTTTTACGGTTCAAGGTTTGTGTTCGCTTCAGTGATTTCGGGAGAAGATAAAAAAAAAAAAAAAAAAATAGTGGTGAGCGATGCGTCACCTCAGCGAAAACAAACGCAGTGGAATAATGGCGCAAATATAAATTCCTATCAGGGTATCTATTGTGTCCTCCAATTAAGCGTAGAGAGGCATGGAGGAGAGGTATATATAATTATGCTGAAGCTTTTGACGCCGCCTGGTCGAAATCTCCAGCTGTGAACAGGACCAGGCGGGGCGGGGCGGGGCGGGGCGACGCTGCTCGGAGGTGAAGCATTAGCATAAATATGTGCGGCGTGGGTGAGGGGGAAGAGGAGGAGGAGGAAGATGTAGGTTCAAATGACTTATCAAGCGACTTCAGAGCCTCATCATCTGCCTTGTATATCCTCCTCCCGCAGCCACACAAGGTATATACACACTTCACACCTGTACGTATAAACACCTGGCATGAGGTCACGCTAAGGTCAAAAGTGAAGGAATAATTTGCATAAAACCATATAGCTAGTGACTGTTTTTGCTTGCCAGGAGTTCAAGAATAATATATACACATGGTTGCCTCTCGTAATGTGGCCAAGTGAAGGTACTCTGGCCTTGAACTCATATACACACACACACCTGTCTCCTCTGTGTTACTGTCAAGGGTATCGAGAAAGGCGGGTCCTGGTGTTTTATTAAGCCATTTTAATGTATTCCTCATGTGCTTATATGGATAATTGGAGTGTTCTAAATCACCCACACACCTGAGCTTCCCTACAACCCAGGGCTCATTAATACCTGAGATAATTGAGTCATCCACATCAGAAAAATAAAAAGGTGCTAGAAATCTGGTTATATCACTGTCTTTTTTTGTAATACCACCAATCAGACGGATCACCCTTCGACCTCATCAAGATGCGAGACTCTAAAAGATGCATCGCGATTATAACCCAACCAAGCCGTGTTTAATGAGCGGAATATTGAACAGGCTGCGATGAAGTCGTGTACGTAGTGATGGAACCTTCTTTTTTTTTTTTTTGAATGCGCAACACTCCTCCCCCTTGTAGCTCCTTCCCTGGCCTGTAGAGTACCTGCCTTAATAGATGGGGATAATGTGTTTGCAGTGTACGGTGATAAGGAAGATGGAGGGGAGTGTACTATTGCTCTTAAAAGCCCGCGGAGTAATGGGTTTGCTTCACCACACGTCATCATCCACCTTGCAGACATCTACCGGTATCTGTACGTGTGTGTGTGTGTGTGTGTGTGTGGTTGAGGGTAAGTTAATGTAAGCGGTGGTGGGGTGTGAGCGGTCGTCTTGAGCGTGGGGCTTGTAGTGTTCTTAATAGAGATAAGGAGAGGCTATCCATCAGTGAGGCTCCGTGTCTGGGTCGAAGGCAGCATCGTAATGAATAAAACAACAGATTCTGAAATGCATGACACTACTCAAGGGACCTGACTACCCACCCAGCCATGGTAGGGAGCAGTAGTCCATCATGCTGGTTGTTAATGGAGGTGATGCATCAATATGACGTCTGCAATGCACTCCATATCCTCGTAATGGCCACCAAGTCAATGCTGTTGGTGACTGTTAAGTGCTAGTTTGTTGTGGAGGTCAGTGGTTTGATTGTTAAGGTTAAGACATTGTTATTCAAGTCAATGGTGCACGCAGTTTTCAGGCATCACTTGGGTTATAGTATATGCATGAGATAAGTTTATATTCTGACAAGTGTGCGAGGCTTGTCATCCCACAATCCGGCTGGTAGGGATTCACGGGCGTTGGCTAAACCTTGATATGATCCGGTTGTGAACTGAGAGGGAAGTAAACAGGCGACGGACACTTGCTGTGCGCCGCGGAAACTCAACACCTCCGAATCTCATGAGAATTGTTACAATGATGTTTTAGGTTATGCTGAACACGAATCTGAGCATATTTTCATCATTACTATAATATCAAACATTAAAAAAATAAATAGAAAAAAAAATAAGATACAGGAAATACTTACATACTTACTACTCAGCCTTCTCATTATGACAGTTCAGATGGGATATGGTAAACACTTTGTGGATATATATTATTATTTTATAGTGCAAAACGTAAGATATACATGTAAATATAAAGCGATACGAAGGATTGCATCATAATATAAGTGGAAAAGTTTATAGCACACATAGAATAAATGAATCTCAGAGGTTGAAGACTTTTGAATCAATCACTGAAGGAGCAGGAATGACACAACAGCTGTTATTGTGGTCATACATGAATTCATTTACATTCAAGTGATACTGGTCACTACAATTTTTCATATTACAACTACCCAGCCTATTCCAATCGTTCACCACTCTGTTAGTGAACCAATATCTACCTAGGTCTGTCCTGAATCTGTAGGTCCTAACGCTTCTTTTACTGTACCTAACACGCTATAATTAACACTCTTGGATGTAAACAAATAATTACGGTGTTTTTTTTCTCATTTTTTCATTGTTTATTTCTTTTTTCTATGGCTTATTTAGGCTTTACTTTCGGTTGAGTGGTAGCGGTGCAATGACTTCCTTGACAGACACATACAATCAAACATGTCAATGCCCATAAACAGGGAAATAGTAATGGAGACTAATCTCATCTTAACTTTATCTCAACAATAAATATATACAGAACTAAGGCTAAGGAGACTATCACAGCAGTTATTTAACACTACTTAATTTAATTCAATTTGAGAAGGATTGTGTGTAGCCAACAGACTGATCACATGACCATAATAAGGCATACTAAACCTATTCTCTATTCTTCAATGCCTATCATAGCACACAACATGACGGCAATAATGTACATTCTAAGCCGACATTAAGAATCAGACACCATGTCGTCTATATTGAATATGCAAATGATAACATCACAAAAATACACCTTTTCTATCAACACCACAGTACAAATTATGAAAGCCTTCACCCAATGCCTCAGTACATGTTATAGAAACACTCACATGTTATCCGTTAGATTAACATAGCGCCATACCACCTTACACGTCTGGCGCTTGCTCCTTTTTGCATTAACTAACTAACTAATAGGAAACGACAGAACACTTCATCCGTCTCACACAAAAAAATTCAAAATCAACCGAGATATAGGGTTCAGGTATATCATGAGAGAAAATGAAGAAACCATCCCTAGGAAATATGGAAATGAAAGTTGAATGAGACGTTTACAGCATGAGGATTATCCAAGGTGGTGCATCACTCACTCTCAACCCCACAAGGGCAAAGTACTTCTCCTTCCCTGTTTGTCCTCTGATACAATGTTAAGTACCCTGTTACAACCTCACTCATCATCTCAGGATATTACTTCAAATTCACCATCAAATACATTTTTGTTTAATGAATTACTGTTCATACATCCACTTCTGTGTATAAAATCATAAAGGAATTTTTGATTTGAATTGTTTGGACTACCTCAAATAAGTTAGAATATTGTATGTAACGCAATACATTTACGAGCAACTATAATGCAATACAAAGCCTTAATTCCAAAAATACATCTTCACACTACACTGAAATTGTCAACATCAAAATCGTGTACTCTTCATCATCTTGAGTAAATATCATTGTGTTTTATCATGTAAGATGAAACATCTGGCATCAATAATGGAAGTACAGTAAGCAAATATGGCTAACACCATTATTAACAATAGTATATGGTAAAATATAAATATAGTGTATATGTGTGCAGTGTGACTTACAAAATAAAGGATATCTAAATGTAGTGATGCAGAATGGGTTCCCTTTGGCCAAGTAGTGGTGGAGACCAACAACAGTACAGCAGACACACTAATACTTAACAAACCCTCCCCTACATGACCCTAGACAACCCATCCTGCATCACCGCCTCTGTAATAAAGTACAACAAACACAGTACAATCTAATCACATCGAATGGGTGGAGAGTGCGTGCGTTCCACTGTACAAAGGTTCAAGTCTTCATGCACTTGACACTTATTTCCTCTGTATGTGTTGAGAACATTTTGATATTTTCTGACTATAATATTC
The DNA here is from genome assembly GCA_036785275.1 of Cancer borealis. NCBI lineage: Eukaryota > Metazoa > Arthropoda > Malacostraca > Decapoda > Cancridae > Cancer > Cancer borealis. The sequence goes on from JAXIVD010005865.1 coordinate 15,581, forward strand.
ACTTGAAGTCTCACTCACATTGACATCCAACACAGATGTGACTCCTACGTATATAACTGATCCATTAATACTGTGAGATAATAATAGGCTCATGGGAAATATTGATAACATGACCTACAAGTGTATTAGCTCCTTCCATAACCATTAAGTTCACGTTCAACAATGATTAAGGAGAGTCCCTGACCTTTACTACAACGCAGTGAACCATTGCTGTGCCTCAAACTAGAGTCCTACAACAAATCAATGGACAAAATAAAGACCAGGCCAGATCTTACAATGGATAAGTTCACAGAAAGCTGTTTTATGAAAATAGTGACCTTCTCAATGGGTTCAGTAGTAAGAAGACCAACAATCTAACACACAAAGCAAGTGATGCGCTTCACCTCACAAAACACTCCATTTGTGAAACATAACACATCACTAATTAACAACGCTCAACAAGACGACGCAATTTTCTTAGTTGCAAAATAAAAAGCCAACAGCATCTCATACAGACAACATTTATATTGGTCACCTATTTGAGAACACACATAAAAACAAATAAACAGGACAAATTGATGAATTAAAGTTTACATTATTTAGAATGATAACTACATAGCTGACATCAAAGAAAACAGTTTGTAATTCAGATATAATGAGATAACATGATCTATCTATCAATTTATATACCAGGCTAACAAAGGGGTAGTCAAGACAAGATGTGCAGACACACATCCATGCATACAAACATGTATGTCTTATCCGAAAGCCCATAAAGTTTCTTGCTGGTATACCATACACTCCTCTCACTTAGCATAGCAGCCAAGTGGAAGGAGTGTATGATATCCCAACAAAACATTTCATGAACTTTCGGATAAGATGAAACTTCTTCATAAAAGATTTCATACACAAGTCCTTTGAAAAAAAAATTTGATACGAAATTCTTAATTGCTGAAACCCGACAACATGAAATAATCCAAACTGAGGTATCTTTGGAAGTTTGTGTCAAAATCATTACCTTCACTGGATTCTACATTCAGGAAAGCAAATACATTGGTAGTACAAAGATGATCTGGCTTGGGTTTGAGTGTTGTTACTTCCTTGTTTCATTTTGTACACTCCTGCCAGCTCACGCCACATGCCATGGCACCAATAATGTAGATGCTCACCTGAAAAACATAAATCAATAGTTGTAATGCATACCCTGCATTGTAAGAAAATTCAAGTATCTACAAAGCCACATTGAATAGTAATAAACAAAATTTTTACAATACTTACCCCAACACCGACAATTATGAAGATGATAATACGAACATTTTTCCACCACAAGCTGCGTGCGAGTGTGCGTCCTGTTGTCTTGAAGGTGACGGCCTGAAAGGGACAGTTAAGAAATAACAAGAGTTTTTCTTATAAATTTCAATGACTCGACAACTTTTTGACAATTTTTAAATAAATCTTCTAAGAATGTTCAGACGTTAATGCTAAGTATATACTTCATACAATACAGAGTCTGTATACTTTTGTCCATTATGAGCTACTAAAGTCAATGAAACGTGTCTTACCGAGGTGTTGAGGCTTTGTGTCTTGTTTATTAAGAGTTCCAGTTTCTCTCCGCGGGTTGCTAAGTTTTCTGCAAAATGAGACAACTACATATTAATACTTGACGACAATGGATCATTATCTTTCATCATCCAACAACATTAACAAAACTTTGGGACAAAATCATTGTAAGATGTGACAGTGTGCTAAAACAAATACACTCGACCCTCAATTTAACATATTTTGATTTTAACGGATACTATCCACTCCCACACCATTCTTAGCCCTGTAGTGGGGCTACAGAATACTGCATCATATCCCATCAACATTATGTAATTGTACTACACCCTTGTGCCTTACCAATGTTCTTGACGAGGATGTCCTTCACATCACTCACTTCCCCTTGAAGCCGTGAGATCTTGTCAATGTCCCGAGACTCTGTGTAGTGTTTCATCTGACCAGCCAACACCTGCCGACACAAAGCATGATAACCTCAATAAAACAACACCACATTCTTATACACTCGGCTCTCCTCGGCCTACGGAGCTTCTTCAAAAGTAAACAAACACAATTCAGAACTAAATTGTGGGCCTTTCTGGAACTCTTCTATTATTTTGAAGTGGGAGTGGTATTTGGCAGAGGTTATATTCTCAAAATTAGTTTTATATTGTTTGGTTAATGTTTTCACGTCAAAATTTTATTACGTAACTTAAAATTCAATATTCAATATAAAGAAAGTTGTCTGAATGTTTTGAAAATATACGTGATTTTTACGGATGCAAGAGGGAGGTCCCATTAGAGGGAGAGAGACGAGGCGAGGCTTTGGACATGCAGTGATGGAATGCCGGAACAGGGAAAGATAAAGATGTTCCTGCTGCAGCCACCTTGAGGGTAGTCCTTGGAGGGGATGAGACGTCAGGGATATAGATAGATATATAGATGTGGTGGGTGTAAGAAGACAACCCACAGTGAAATGGGAGGACAGAATGCTGGAGTATGTGAGAGACAAGGGAGAAAGGAGAATGAGAAGATCAAAGCATGCAAGGGCCATCTGTGGAGAGTTATTAGGAACAGATATAGTAAACAGAAATACATTCTTATAATAATACCTGAGCAAACTCGCTGTTCATGGCATATGGCAAAGCTGCCTGGATCCTTTGGCCGTATGTTGCTAAGAACCTCTGCTTGATCTCCTCCAGGAACAGAAAGGCTCGCTGCCTCTCAAACTCCTGCATCAAGAAATAAACATTGTCTTACCTTACAGTGAAGAGTAATTTTATCATACATATATAATTCAGTAAAATTTAGTACTAAGAATATTATCAGCCATTACTCCATAGACTTACACAATATAACAGAATATATATGAAGCCGTATCAATACTCACATCGTCTGTGATGCACATGAAAATAACACCCATCTCAGCCACATAATGGAACAAATATGAGGCATGAGAATAGGTCAGACGTCCAGATTCACCTGGAGGTATCTTGGCCAGAATCTGTTCGGTTACTTCTGCAAAGTTTCCAGCACAGGTAGCATACCTTGCCAGCACGGTGGTGCCTCGGGCAATCACACTGTACAGGAGAGGCATCTTCACCTGCAGGGAAAGTGAAAAAACGGATGCATTTCATATCAACAGTAGTGTTTTCTTAATCTTATTCAATATTGAAAAGTTAATTCCTCCTAAAAAGTATGATGCTTTTCCATTCACAAATATGTGTAGAGGTGAATTTGTTATCCATTTAGCCTTGTGGGACCTCAATTGGCAAAACTTATGTATGCTGTAATATATGTAATGGGCATCATAGTTATGTAGATAACCCAGAGAACAAATATCTAATGTGGTTTGAACAAGTCTGAGAATAATCCAAGAAAAGTTGTATTTTCCTTCCAATCCCTTGACTTATTCATTACAATTGACTCACTGTTCTGTAAGTTAGACTAAGTTATGGTTACACTAATGGCTAATGGTGCTGGAGCTCTTTCTTGAATAGGTTGCATATAGTTCTAGATAGATTAATAACCTCTGCAGGTAATGAGGTGGAGTCCCCATTAAGAGAAGAAAGGGTTGAGGCAATCAATAAACTTTAAAGATCATAAATTGTGCTGTGAAGTAATCTATCCCATGTAATAACAATGATCTACACGTCTTGAGGCCTTTCAGCTTACCATAACACCTTAATGAACCTACATATCAGTGAGTGCGCAACAGTGACGTGGTACAGTGTTGGGAGGAGAACATTACACCCACATTGTGTTGAGGGCTGTCACGGTGATTAGTGTGTGAGTCACTGTGAAGCACATTCCATGCTACAATACGTGAGTTTCTAGTTCAGCGTGATGCACTGTCAAGGTCAAATTTTTTCTTCGTTTTGTATATCAACTGTACGGTTTTAGGTTCTTAATATATGGAGGTGATCATGGTGTCTAGAATAAGCTATCAAATGCAGGACAAGACTTGATTACAGTACATCAGTAGGCAATCTGAACTGATAATGGATAGACATGCGCATCATTACCACTCACTATATTTAACCATTACCTCAACACTTCCTGGATATTAACACCACTTTAAATATATATTCTCGAGTTCATCTACTTATATGTTATGGTCTTACCGCCTCAGATACCAGTAATGTCCAGCAGGGTGTACAGTATCAGCCTTCAACGTAGGTGGTGCCGTCCTCTTGGTGTCTCTGTTTACAATGAACAAATCAGATGTTCCACGCGTCTCCAGGCTCCACCTGACTCTGGCTTCACCTCACAACCTCATTCTATCAGACATTATACATCAAGGAGAAAACTAATAGAACATCCTTTCATATACTTTCTGTAATTATATAGATGAAAGTTACTGAATATGTATACATCCAGGGTTGAATTAGGGTTTTAGATGAATAATACTATGTAAAGGGAATGAGGTGAGGTCGGACTTCAACATCACATGGCGGCTCATTCATTGGCTAGTCGTCACGGCCAGCAGCCAATCACAGCATTAATACATTAAATATTCGTCATGAAGTTACCACGTTGTTATATCATAGTTTAAAAGCATGTTTTCTTCCTGTCTCCTTAGCAACAATGCATACAAAGATGGGGATGACCCACTTAGATGTGTCACTGCAACTACATGAACCCTGAAAGGCAATTATTGTATGTGTGTGTATTCCCGTCCTTGCTACTGTTTATCTAAGAAACATTAACTGATTAGAACATTATTGTGACCACTATCGTCATACATCCAATAGGTAGATAAATATGTTGGTGTTACGGTGTGTGTGTGTGTGTGTGTGTGTGTGTGTGTGTGTGTGTGTGTGTGTGTGTGTGTGTGTGTGTGTGTGTGTTGTCACATTATTAAATGCTGTATATCAATGTGTTGATCTAGGTTGATATGAGTTGCATATCTTATTGACGGCAAGACAACACACGTTTCATCATGGGCAGCACTATGGCCAGTCCTAAGCCTCCATCTGCCTGCCGCCCGTCCATCTAGGGCGCGGCACCCACCTGACCTCACCTCACCTGACATGAATGAAAGTTAATTAGATTATTCCCGGCGCTCTTCCCTGGAGGCGGAGCAAGTGCCCAGGGCGTAGATGAGGGGAAGGCCTATTTGTAGGACTTCTGTGTGTTATCGTATTTCATTCCACCCTCTCAAGGCCTGGATTAAGTTGTACCTGTAGTGGTTCACTGTAACACAGCCTCTCACTCCTTCACTCCTCCTTCGTACCTGCAAGGCTGGCTGCCACGCTGGTGACTGCTGTAGTTCATGAGAGCCGACAGAACAAGGCCCTTGGGATCAAATAAATGAATTTGGCCGAAGCCACAACCCTGTCTTGGAGTTTGATCCTATAATTGGCGTGGTCTCTGCGGACAGATTCTTAATGCATCAAGTAGCCAGTGTTCTCTTTAAAACATCCGCCTCGGGCACGGGAGACTCAGTTCAGTTGGTGTTAGTCCCGAGTCGACGCGGACGGAACCATGGATCGTGTTCTGTGTGTGGTGGTGGCGGCGGCGGCGGGGCTGTGTTTGGCTGGGAATGAGACTCAGGCTGCGAGTTTACAGTCCAGCAGAGCTTCACCTCAACCCTTGAACACATTGATCAAACAAGCTTTTGCCCTAAACCTTGAAAATTATCCGCTAGAGGCGCTGATCGCACAACGGATACTGTTTTCAAGGCTGACCTCCAGTGCCCAGGACCTCGGCTACAAAGTGCACGACACGATGGACGCTGTAAACTTAGTTGCCTATAACATGACTACCAATTCTTCAGTGTGGGCGAGCCTCACCACCGAACTGCTGACTCCTCCCTACACTCATGAGATCCACCAGGCAGTGAAGGGAGTGGTGAGGGACTACCAGAACCACCGCGCTTGGCTCAGACGCAACACCACCACTCTCTCGTCTCACCAACCTGATCAAAGCAAGACATGGTTTTCTCGGATGGTGGATCTGATCTTCGGCGAAAAGCTTCCACAGACCCAGCCGCCGCCCCTGCCTCCACATGCTGTCCCTCGCTGTTTTTCTTTCTTTAGTATCCCCGAAGTGGACACAGAGGGCCTCGATGGCTTAAAAGACATGGTGACCGAAGTAACAGAGACCCTCGAGGAACATAGTTACTTAGAAAAATTACGGGGAAACTTGTTCCTTAACGCCGTTATGACCACCTTCACTTTCGTTGTCGTGGAGTTCCTGGAGAGTATTGAGCTGGGTGCAGTGACCTCCGTAGGCACCTTTGTCTCAGACCTTTGGCTTGGTTACGAGGTCATCACAGAACTGATGGTATGGATCGAAGAACGCTGCTTCCTCTCCACAGAATGGCCCTTCAAGTATTTCTACCCTGAACACTGCCGCCTCATGTATGAATCACAGCTGCACCAACAAGGCGCTCCACCTGCCACTGCCCAACACCACAATGCCGAAGCTGTCGCACATGAAGCTGCCCCACATGAAGCTGTCCCACAAGAAGCTGTCGTCAATGCCAATCCCTATGTTGCTATTGACGTTACATCCATTCACGTTGACAACCTCCATCTCCAGGCCAGCTCTACTAATAACCTTGACACTGTACCTGACGCACACACCCATGACTCCTGAACCCCCAGTGACGACTAACCTGTTACCACCGTGTGTCCTGATGCCCAAATGTTGTGAACCACTGTATGCCTTCTTTATATTATATCAAAGAAATTATTATTGTTACAAAACTGTATACACTTTTCCTTATATCCGGTTTTTACATCAGGTCTCTTTGCCCACCTGTGTGTTTCTTTAAGCCTATTTTAATGTTGTAAATGAGGAGGATCACTGGAGTGTGTGGAGTGAACGGCTGAACCAAGGTGTACAACTTTGTATTGTGATAATGATGATAGTAGCAACGATAATAATAATAATGATAACAATAATAATAATAGTGATAATAATGATAAAAAAAATAATGATGACAATGATAATGAATAAACGTAAATTGTATCCTCACATTTTGAAATATTTCGGACTGAGTGACAGATACATATTATCACCACACACACACACACACACACACACACACACACACACACACACACACACACACACACACACACACACACACACACACACACACACGTTCAATGTGACCCAGAAAAAAATGAAGGACAGCTTTCAGTCAAATCAGGAGATGTGCAGGACGTCACTCCGCCCCTTCTCACCAGGACTGTTTGAGGCGACAGGGGTGGCAGGGTAAGGAAACGTGAAGGCTGGGAGGGAGGGAGGGGAGAAGGAAAGGAGGTAGGGAAGACACATCAAATAGTAAGATTAAGGGGAAGTAGGAGAGTGGAGACAAAATAGATGGAGAGGCAGGGAGGCAGGGTGGATGGGAAGAAGGGAGAAGCAAGGAAGAGAGGTGAGGAAACAAAAGTGTAAGGAAGAGACTGGCGGTAGCAGATAAAGGGTTGAAATATGAATGGCTAACAAGGGTGCATGACTAGACAAAGATAACAGAAGAAAGGAGAGAAAACACGTGAAATGTAACTGTTGAATTGTGAATAGATGAAAGGAAAGGCAATAAAGACAATGAATTATGGTGGGGGGGCGGGAAGGCTAATGAGAATGAAGGAAGAAGAAACATAATTTAAGTAATTTATTTTATATCATATATAATTAAATTTACTGAAATAATCAAGAAAAATATTATAAATAAAAGATAGAGAAAAAAATAAGAGATACAGTAAATGCTTTAATCATTCCCGTTATCATCACCTCATATTCATTATTATTATTATTATAGTATTTATTCATCATTATGGTGGTGGGGGTGGTGGTGGTTGTGGTAGTGGTGGAAGTGCTATACATACACTATCAAGAGGAATGAAGATAGAAAAAAATCACTGCTGTGGTACATTTAATACACCAAGTGCATTATTTTATTCTCCTGGATGTCACAAATACACTACCGGCGCGGGAGGAGGAAGAGGAAGAGGAGTAGGAGGAGGGAGACGGAAGGAGGCTGGCGGGCTGCTGCGGCTGGGAAGGAGGCGCTCATCTACCTGTATCACCTGTGTAGCTTGTCAGGTGGACACTTGGGGCTGAATCTCTCTCTTCCTAATGTTCTTTTTTTTTCTAGTAATGATGGGTAACGAAGAGCCTCAGACCACCTGGCATGTCACACAGACTTCTTCTTTTTTTTCCTTTCCTATATCCTGGTGGGAGAGTCAGCTGAAAGTGTGTGACAAGGAGGTGGACAGGTGTTACAGGACAGGTGTGTGAAGGGTTCGCTTGAGGGAGTGTGAGGTGTTCTTATGGCACCGTACAGGTAGTTATTAATGAGGGGAAGTCACGTGTTAGGGATAACTTTATTTTATTGAAGTGTTTGTTGTCGATCTGAAGGCATACTGTAGCAGCAACATAAAGCATACGAGTGTGTGTGTGTGTGTGTGTGTGTGTGTGTGTGTGTGTGTGTGTGTGTGTGTGTGTGTGTGTGTGTGTGTATGAGAGAGAAAGAGAGATTAGATAGGAAAACTAAAAAATAACTGGAGAAAAAAAAAGACCCGGACACCACAAACCATGACTCCTCACACTACAGGTTGATCAGTAAAATTAAAAAAAAAAAGTGAATACAATCAACACCTGTACACGTAGCAACGCCAGCCAGGTAAACCAGCATTACGCAAGGAAACTAATCAAGTGCCTAAAACGAAGGAGGAGGTGGAGGTGGAGGTGGTGGTGGTGGTGGTGGTGGTGGTGGTGAGTGTCGCAGCGTCAATCTGAGGAGACCAGCTGCTCACCGCCTCCTAGCTAGTGTCTCCAGCAGCCTCTCACTTGCCTCCATCTGCCAGGAGTATAAAAAAAAAAGACTCGTTATAAATTAAGTCTCACCTGCCGTCTTCCCAACACCGCAAGTAAAGTCTCTAGCAACCCACACAAGTTTAAATGTCGCGTCCCCCAAAGTTTCTGAGTGATAGAGAGGCGACATGAACGAATGGAGGCGAGGAAAATAAAGGGAGGGAATGAAAGTTGCATGAACGGTGCGGTTAAATGAAGGGGAAAGCTGTCAAGTGGTGGTGTGTGGCGTACGTTACAGAGCCGTCCCTATCAGGTGACTCACTGTACACGAGTGGAGTCAGTGCGGCCTTGAACAAAAATGGTGAATAGTTAGCAATAAATGGACAGACAGATAGACAGACAGAAAAAATATAAATAGATTTACGATATATTGAATAAATAAAAGAAATGTTAATCATATAGTGAAGAAAGTGACCAATAGGGAACATAAAATCGTTCCTCCTCCTCCTCCTCCTCCTCCTCCAGTTCATTAAATATTTAGGCCAAGGTCACTACAGCAGGTCAAGTGTAGTGTGACCCTTAACCAATACCTTAGGTCACGTCTCAACCCTATAAAGTAATGCAAGGATACTACAGGAAGGTAAATATTAGCAATACTTACAGAGAGAAATATCACAGGCATTCACAGCCACGATAACACCAAAACTAAATGAAATGTTGAGCGTGGCAGACACGGTGTTGTCTTCTCTCATGGTTGAAAACATGACAATTAAGCTTGGAGGTGGTGGCACTAACTCAATATAAAAATGTGTGTGTGTGGCACCCACGCGTTTCCCTTCACCATCACCACGCACTAAGTAACAAGGAACCAAACAATGTCCTTCTTTCACGTAATCAAGTCTTTCTTTTTTATTTTAAATTAAATAATTTATTTTCATCTTGGTCTTGGACTGGTAATTGTTGATCAGAGATGGTGGTGAGTGGAGAAGTGTGTTGGAAGGGTTGTGTTGTGTGTATATGTAGTTGCTCTTCACTCTTTGATCTATTGTGATTGTAGTGCTCCGGCTCATGTCAGTCTAACGTCACCTGGGACACCGAGTTTCAGCTTCACTATTTAACTAAGACTATTACATCACTATTCTGTTACCTAAGACTGTGTGGGTCACCTTTACTCCTCCTACCTGAGGCACCTAGATTCACCTTGCTTCTTCTCTGACATTACCTGAGATAGATTATGTAGTTGATCTCATCACCTGGAACAAAGTACATTATCTTCCTACTACTTCCTACGTATAGTCAGGAGTCCCATGTGTCACCCTTGGTTGAACGTCACCCTTGGTCACCTTAACTGTTACCTGCTGGTCACGCATACTTACCAGGGCGTCACCGGGGGGAAGGACCATCTCGCTACGTTTCCCAAATCTTAAAAGGAAAAAAAAAAGGTTCGAGTTACAAGGAAATTATGTGGTACTTACGCTGATTAAACTATGAATAAATAATTAATAACATCTGCCTATGTCATGGTTTCTACATAGCGGAGACTCAAAACTGGATTAAGCTGAAAAAAAAGAATATGTATATATATATGTATATATATATATATATATATATATATATATATATATATATATATATATATATATATATATATATATGTATATATATATGTATATATATATATATATATATATATATATATATATATATATATATATATATATATATATATATATATATATATATATATGGTGGTTGGTGTGAGCAGTAGATGAAGGAAAGGAATGTAAAGAGGGAGAGGGTAATCACCTAAGAGTGAGGGAGGGTCCCTCCGCCCCTCATCCCCTGGGAACACATCAGGGAGAGGATGTGGGCAAGAAAGGGCGCTGGGGAGGAGCACAGACTTCATTCAGACCAAGGGGAGTGTTTGCGTTTCATTATTCGTGCATCTCCCTCACTAGCCTCCCACACCCCGTACCCAAGGACCTCCCAGGGGTGGCCAGGCCCGGCAGGGGATGTAATACCCTACACCATCCTTTTACTGTGCACTTAATATCTTTCTTTGAAGAGAGATTTTCTGCTGGAATGCAGCTTTGCCATTATTTTCTTGTCTGCATACAGTAAAACTTAGTCGTTATTACTTTTTTATTGCTAAAATGTCATGTTATTCTCCCTCCAACTCGCTGCCATCGATTGGATCTGAGTCAGTTTATGGTCTGAAACACGCGGATTTAAAGGACACTTCGGCTTTCTTGACTCGGGTTATAAATGTCCTGAAGCGGGCCGCAAGTTGTCGGTGATGTAGTGTGGCAGAGTGAATTAGGAGTAACTTGTGAGTTGCTAAATACATCACG
>JAXIVD010005866.1:0-22500 GCA_036785275.1 Cancer borealis
GGGGCGGTTTGTTTACATTCTGTTGGCAAGATGGCGGAGGGTGGTGGTGGTGTAACCCCAACTGGAGTGACACCAAGGTTTGAGGGTTTTAGGAAGGAGGATGTGGAGGATGGCAGAGAGTTGAATTACAGATTACAGATGAGAAAGATACAACAATTGGAGGAAATGGTAGAGAATATGAGGACCATATGCGAATCTTTCAAAGGAGAACTGGAGTCTGTCAAGGGTGAGCAGAAGAAAGTCACGAAGGAGTTAATAGAAGTTAAGGAAGAGTTGAAAGTAATGAAGGAAGTAAATGGTATACTAAAAGAAGAAAATAAGAACCTCAATAGCCAACTCAATATGGAGATGACACAAGTCAAGAAGATAAATGAGGAAGTTAACTTGTCAGTTAGGACACTCGAAAAGAAGCAATCTGAATGGATCAAAGAGAGTGAAGTGAAGGGAGAATCTCTGAGGAAGATAATAGAAGATCAACAAAAGGAAAAAGAGCAGGGGATAAAGGAGAAAGTGATTAGTGTAATTAAGGAAAAACAGAAACTAGTAAGAGATACGGTAGACAAGATAAAGTGTGTAGTAATCTTTGGTGTTAAGGAAGAAAAAATAGTGAGTAGACTGGACAGAGAAGAAAAGGAGAAGGAGGGAATACATAAAATATTGATAGAAGTTACAGAGGAGCCGGGCCAAGCGGCGAACTTGATTGAAGAATTTTATAGAATTGGAAAATTTGAAGAAGGAAAAGATAGACCTTTAAAGATAAAGTTTGCTACGCAGGTTCAGGCTGAAGAGGTGATAAACGGATCCTGGAAACTAGCTGGAAAGGAGGAATTTAAAGGTATATGGATTAATAAGGATTTGAACGAGGAAGAGAGAAAGCAATTAAAGGATTTAGTCATAGAGGCAAAACAAAAAAACGAGGAGAGGACAGAAGAAGAGAAGAAACAGTTCTACTGGAAGGTCAGAGACCTGAGGTTAACGAAGAAATATATCCGGAAGTAAGAAAAATATGTTATACCAATGTTAATGGACTGATGTCAAAAAGGGCAGAGGTTGATGAGTATCTTGAAAGAGCAAAGCCTGATGTGTTAATATTATGCGAAACTAAGTGGAAAGATGAGTGGCCATTACCAGTTATTGGAAAAAATAAGTATGAGGTATGGATGAAAAACAGAGATGGTAAAGAAGGTGGTGGAGTGATGATATTGACGGAAAAAGGTGTCAAAGTGGAAAGAGTGGAAATAAGCAAGAATAAGACAGAGGTCATAAGGGTTGTTGTAAATAATAGTAAGGGAAAATTAACGACATATGTGGGGGTTTACGTACCGCCCCTGACAAATGCTTGGTCAAGAGATGATCATGAGAGAATGTTGGAGGATACAATAAGTGAGATGGACAGGATAGTATCACAAGAAAAGAACGTACTTGTGGTGGGAGACTTTAATTGCAAGGAAATCAATTGGGAAGACAAGACTTTTCAAGGAGGAGAAAATTCATGGAGTAGTAAACTCGTAAATTGGGCTGAGGAAAACCTAATAATTCAATGGATTGACTGCGAAACGAGATTCAGGGAAGGGGAAAAGGCATCAAGATTGGATTTGCTGTTTACCAGTGATGCAGAAGCTATAGGAACAATAAATTATGAATGCCCTGTAGGCAAAAGTGATCATGTGCTAATTGAAGTAGGTCTCAGTATAGAATCTTTAAGGACAAATGAGGAGTACAAAGTGGAAAGATATAGATATTACAAAGCAAACTTCGTAGAAATGAGGAAATACTTTGAAAGTGTAAATTGGAGTTGTTTTGAGGAAGCAGATAATGTACAGGTGAAATGGGATGAGTTTGTCAAGATATACAATATTGCAGTGGACAGGTATGTTCCAAGAGGGAGAATAAATTTGAAAAAGGGTAAAGAATGGTACAATGTTAAGTGTGACAGGGCTAGAAAGTGCAAGATGAGTGAATGGAATAGATGGAGGAAAATAGAGACGGAAACTGCTTGGAGACGTTATGTGGAAGCTAGAAATGAATGTGTAAGGATTTTGAGGACAGAAAAACAAAATTATGAGAAGAACATTATGGAAAAATGTAGGAGTGACTCAAGATTATTTTATAGACATATTAACGGAAAAATTAAGAAAAGTGAAGGTATAACTGGATTGAAGGTTGATGGAAGAAAATATGACGAGTTACAAGAAATGGCGGAGGTGATGAATGAAAGGTTTCAAACAGTATTTACTGAAGAGAGCGACTTTGACTTGGCAGATGAGGAGTTGACCGGAAACCAGTTGAGAGGAATAGAAGTAAGTCAGGAGGAAGTTATGAAAGTGATGGAAAATTTGGATGTAAACAAGGCGGCTGGTCTAGATGGAATTTCAAATTGGATTCTGAAAGAATGTAGAAATCAGTTGGTGGATAAAGTTTATAGCCTGGTGAGGTTGTCGTTGATGAAGGGAAAAGTGCCAAAGGATTGGAAAAGAGCAAATATTGTACCAATTTACAAGGGTGGAAGTCGAGAGGATCCACTGAATTATAGACCAGTGTCCTTGACGAGTGTAGTAGGAAAAATATGTGAGATGATTATTAAGAATACTTGGATGGAATATCTGGAGAGAAATGATGTGTTGACAACATGCCAGTTCGGATTCAGGAGAGGGAGGTCATGTTCCTCAAATTTGTTGTCTTTTTATTCAAGGGTCATAGATGTTGTACAAGAGAGAGATGGTTGGATTGATGGGGTCTACCTGGATTTGAAGAAGGCCTTTGACAAGGTACCACATAAGAGACTGTTATGGAAGATAGGGAAGTATGGAGGAATTGGAGGACGATTGTTGGAATGGATGAAGGATTATCTTCATGAGAGGGAAATGAGAACGGTAATAAGGAATAATAATTCTTCCTGGTTGAAAGTTACTAGTGGAGTACCCCAAGGGTCAGTGCTGGGACCGATCATGTTTGGTATATATGTAAATGACATGGTTGAAGGAGTCGACAGTCATATCAACTTGTTTGCCGATGACGCCAAATTGGTGAGGAAAGTGCAGAATGTGAGAGATTGTGAGAAATTGCAAGAGGATCTTGATAAGATTGGTAAATGGAGTGAAAAGTGGCAAATGGAATTCAATTTAAGTAAGTGCAAAGTCATGGAATTTGGCAAAAGCAAAAGGAGAGTGAACTATAATTACAAAATGAAAAATGTTAGTTTGAAAAAGTCGAAGGAAGAGGTGGATTTGGGGGTGACTATTACGCGGAGTTTAATCCCGGATAGGCATATAGATACAATTACGGGAGAAGTGAGTAGTCTGCTAAGGAGAATCAAAATGGCTTTTTCGTACTTGGATGCCGATATGATGAGAAAACTGATTACCGCTATGATTAGACCTAGATTGGAGTATGCGGCGATTGTATGGTCCCCTCACACAAAGAAAAATATTAGAAAATTGGAGAGGGTGCAAAGGGCAGCCACCAAGATGGTACCGGAATTGAGAGAGTTCACATATGAAGAAAGATTGAGGAAACTGGAACTTCCTACGCTTGAGAGTAGGAGAGAGAGAGGGGACTTGATAGGAGTTTATAAAATGGTGAACAACCTGGATAGAATTGATGGAGAGTTGTTAAATCTGGAGGCCAGAAGTACAAGGGGACATGGAAAGAGGCTGAAGAAGGAGCGTTGTATCAGGGACATCAAGAAGTACAGTTTTCCGCACAGAGTGGTCAACACCTGGAATGAATTAAGTGGAGATATTGTAAACGCCACTAGTGTACACAGCTTTAAAGCCAAGTTGGATAAAGTAAGATATAAAGACTGGACAATATGAGATTACTCCCCTCCCGTAAACCACAACTAGGTAAATACAACTAGGTAAACACACACACACACACACACACACACACACACACACACACTCACACACACAATGTACGTACATTATACATACCATCTTCAACATCAAGATCAAGAGCTGCTGTGATTATTTGAAGATCGTCCTCTGTCTCCTCTACCTATAACAACAACAGTAATGATATCATTAATAATAATGATAATAATAATAATAATAGTGATAATAATGATAATAATAATAATGGTAATGATGATGATAATGATAATAATAATAATAATAGTAATAGTAAATAATTATAATAATAATATCAATAATAATAATGGTAATAAGCTCGTATCCCAACAGCAGAAGCAGAAGAATAATATTACGTCTTGCGGTTCAGGGATTTCAAAAGTGCCGTCTTCTGCTACCCTCATCGGTTCCTCTAATTGTAGCAGGCCGTCATCACTCATGCCCTGTTCTGTCACACTCATTGTTATTCTGCTCAGAGAGAGAGAGAGAGAGAGAGAGAGAGAGAGAGAGAGAGAGAGAGAGAGAGAGAGAGAGAGAGAGAGAGAGAGAGAGAGAGAGAGAGAGAGATTAATATGAATATTCTACACGTAATATATTTCCTTACTAGACGTGGAAATATTGATGTCAAAGCACAATAAGTTAATTTAGTAGACATTACAAGCTATATTGATGTAATAAATACCAATAATAAAATAATACATAACTAACAATTTATAGTTATCTACTATTTATACATAATATCCTGTTAGGCTGGCTTATTAAATACCTAATTATGTGATTACGTGTTCTAGCTTCAATTGGCAGGATAGATAAGTTAATATTTCTCAAGATTGAATGAGTTATCACATAAATTACCTTTGGAATTATTTCGTCCTGGTGTGTTAAAGGTGGCGTCCTCGTTGCCATGGTGACCTGTTTGTGATCTTTCAACGGGCATACAAATAAACACCACTACTTGTTATATATTGATAGAATAGTTTTATGATACTCAATACATAACGACAAAAAGAAGGATGTTATATTTTCAAACAGCATAAATTACCTTTTATTGATGATTTATAGGTGTTAAGTGCACGATATCTTAACATGACATTGTAATGCGAATTTACACTAATTTAGATTATTATTTGAAAAAAATTACTGCATACTACCATATTATACATGTAAACTTTCCGAGTAAAATCAATTTGTCAAGATAATGTTAGGCTCGTTTCACACGTGTCGACTTTTCGCCGTGCGTCGTCCAACGCCGTGGACGGCACGACCATGTGGCGTACCTTCAGTTGCCTCAAATACCGATAATAGATTACTAAATATGTTTTTGATATCTATAATAGGTTATAACTAATATATTGTATTTACATACTAGTAACTAATCTATGATTTCTGTATTGTCATTGATATTTTGATATTGTTAATTAAGTAGATATTGCTATATCCTCTTTATATACCAAGTGCATTGTCTTAATACTACTTTTAAACAATTATTTGCATTCTAGTAATTTATGTAAAATGTGTAATTATGGATTTAAATGTTATAAATAATAACGTCACCGTCGAGTTGAGACGGCGAAAGGTCGACATGTGTGAACACGCCCATAGCGTGTCATGTACATTTCACGCCGTCCACGGTGCTTCGTGGGACAGGCATCAAATGGGCGCCGTGGTGACAACGGCGGTCGTGACGTCCATAAGCGTCCATAGACACCCATAATTATTTGAGAACACGACGTAAAGTCGATACCTGTGAAAGGGGCTTTAGAACACACTCTCACGAATGGTATGAGTTTGTTACAGCTGCTAGTTGGGGCACTCGCCATCCTTTTCTCTCCAGTGAAGGTGCTGCTTGAGGTGATCTGAGGAAGCAAACGAATCTAAACATCCTAAACAGTATACAATTTAAATAAACTAATAACATTAACTATATATACACTTACATGAAGGGTAAAGACTCATCATTGGTGTTGGTCGGGGAGAGAGTCAGGCTCTACAGCTCACTGTATTCCATCTTCTTCGACATTGTGACGGATTCTTTGTCTCCTGGAAGTATGTGTGTGTACATACCACACACACACACACACGCACACGCACACGCACACGCGCACACACACACACAGATATATATATACATATATATATATATATATATATATATATATATATATATATATATATATATATAGAGAGAGAGAGAGAGAGAGAGAGAGAGAGAGAGAGAGAGTGTTAGTTATTTAGTTAGTTAGAAAGAGAATGAATAATAACAGATAGACAATTTGGATTAAGAAAAAACGAAGATAATGTGTCACAAACTTATTTAATTTCTATTCAAAAGTAATAGATATAGACAAGAAAGAAATATATTTAGCCTTAAAAAAATGGCATTCGATATGGTTCCGCACAGGAGATTACTATGGAAGTTGGCAACTGTACTTGAGTTCAAGTTCAACCCCCGCGACGTCCGTTTCCCGAAAAATCACAAGGAGGCCGGCACTTTCTGGCCGCTGCGCCGAAAGTCTCATGATAGTAACAGTATCTTGTTTGAGTGGGTGTGTACCTATTTTGAGTGGGTGTGCGTAGGACTGACATGGCGGCCTCCATGCGCTGCATAGCTGCAGTCATCTCGGCAAGACGGGCGTCCGTGGATGAGCTGTGGGTGAGGGGGTAGATTTGGTCACTTCGCCCTTCGGGGCGCTCCATCGTGTTGAGGGAACGGGTGTGGTGAGGGATGGTGGCACTGGGGCCACTGGGGGTACCAAAGGCACTGGGGGTACCGAGGGCACTGGGGGTACCGAGGGCACTGGGGATACCGAGGATACTCAGGGCACTGATAGCGGACGCGCTGAAGCCACTCACAGCGTTGTAGGCATCCTCGAGGTGGGAGGGCTGGGGAGGAGGTGGCAAGGTGTATGCCGCGTGCACTTTGTCCACCACCTCGGCATATTCCTGCATAGTGACACGGCCTCGTAAGACCGCCAGCTGCAGGAAGACATAGTGAGGCATAAAGGGGGTATCACACTGGGCAATTTTTTCTCCTACCTCCAACAAATCGGCGGTTACCGCCAACATCCAGCACTTTTCCTCCGATTGTCGGAGCAGTTTTGCAGCCCGCGCGGTTTGGGAAGGAATCAGATGCTGGAGCAAAATTCGAAGTCAAATGACATTCTATGTAAATTGTTGAGAAGACAAAACAGTTTGCCATGATAATTTTATTTCTTGCATGAGTTGCAATAGATTAATGATTAAAAATAAGTAAAATAAAAAAGAAAAGCGACTTTAAATTAGAACAACATATCAGTTGATCTGCAGTGGTACTATTCTCATAGAGAGATAGTACCTTATAATTGCCTAAAACATGTTATAGGGTTCCAGCAAAGCTGAAAACGAGATAAATAAAAATAAAATTATGGTTACCATTGAGGCTTTGTATAGACAAATATTATTTCAACTGGCCAACTCGGCCATTGTTGCTGGAGCTGGAGATAAACATAAACAAACGCGTGTCGCGTGTCTGCTAGGGGGTGTCGGCGGTACTGGCTGAAATCGGAGATTGGAGGTAGGATGTAGGAGGAAAAATAGCCCAGTGTGATACCCCCTTAAGACTGGTATGTCGGTACCTCAGTATTTCTTCAGATAGAGGGGAGCCAGCTGTCCTATTCAGGTCCTGCAGCCGAAAGAGTAATACTGATGGGCGGCCCCTGTCATACTGCAGCGCGTCAAGCTCTGCTATGTACGCCTCATCTGACTTTCCCAGGGCGTGGACGAGGGCGGCCTTCACCGTCTCGTATTTTCCATCAGCTGGTGGCGTCCTGAGCACTGGGGCGATGCGAGCGGCGACGTCCGTAAGTATCGCTCTCACCAAAGCTTGAAACTTGTGGAGGTCTGTTATGTTGGGAGAGCCAGCCCACGAGGCCTCAAGGTGCATCAGCCATGTGCTGATATCGTAGGTGAAAACTGGGAGGTGCAGGGGTGCTTTCTCCATCGTGTCGTGTGCACTGAGTGTTCAAAAGTCACTGCGGAAGTTACCAATTGTTGTGTACTTGGGTCACGTAATACACTTCTTCTTCTTCTTCTTCTTCTTCTTCTTGTTGAGGTGAAGATCACCACAGCCAACTTGAAAGTCCGCCGCCTCTGCACTGTCCTCCACTCCTTAGATCAGGGGTGGCCAACCTTTTACATACCATGCGCCAACTTTATATCATACGGTTTCAGATGCGCCATAAATCTCTTGTACCCCCCTATGAGTAAGCTTACTTTATTATTATCACAAGGATGCAATGCGCCACTTCTAATCATGCAATGCGCCACGTTTGGCACATGCGCCATAGGTTGGCCACCCCTGCCTTAGATACTTTATCTGGTCAGGGAGGGAGTTGCTGGCTGCCCCCCTGGGAGTGGCTGTGTGCAGGATGGGAGGTTCATCTGGGATGCCCTGCAGGTACTTATCTAACCTTTTCTTAAAGGTGTCGGTGGTGCAGAGTGTGGTGTCCCTGATGTCCCTTGGAAGACAGTTGAACAGTCTTGGGCCCTCGTACATGAAGCTGGTGCTCACGATGGTCTTCATTCGTTGGCAGGTGCGTCTCTCCCATTCTCGCGTAAAAAAGCCCGCCAAATATCCCAGCGAAATATCCATGTTCGTAACAATATGTATATATAGACACTATTTTCTATTTTTTGTAGTTCTTCTAGTTCAGCTTTTGTAAATTGTATGACATTTGTTCCGTGTAGTATTGATGGTACAGTAGCACCACACTCTTCCAATAGGTTTTCCCAATCAATATCTTATTAACACTCTGGGCTATTACAGTGTAGGTCATGTTTGCCATCTTCCTTGCTTTTTGCATTATTTGTTTATTCTGTGTTACGAAGCATTTTTTCTGGTCATTGATTGTTATTCCCAGGTATTTAATTTCCTTTGTCATCTGTATCCCAGCAAGCATTTTAACGATGGGCCGATGATGGCCAGCATCGGCAATCCGGTTTTGTCTGTATTGGTCCTACGCCGTAAAGTTCATCTGCCGGTATCGGGCCGATTTATTAAAGTTATCCGCATGCACCGCGGCAGGCAGTGACCCGATTTATTTTCTATATCGGTCCGACTTCGTACTTGATACCGGGCCATAATATTTGTCCCATTTCATCCTAATTCAGTAGCCCCATCCACTGGCCAGAATAATTTTCTATACTGGGCCAATACTGTGATTGGTATTGTGGCCATGCTGTGCATTGCTCCCCCTCCTCTACCTTTAAGTGTAAGTTTAAATTTCTCACTGATATTTTTCCTATAATTTTAGTCTGAGAACCATCTCATAAATCAAAATTATTTGAGACTATACTTTACCAAAATGGTTCTATCTTGATATAAGCAATTTGAGAACTAAAATATAATTATAATTCATTCATGTTAAGTAGATACCATTATCATTTATAAATATGGTATCTCCTTAACAAAAATTAATTGAACATAAGAACATAAGAAATGAGGAGACTGCAAGAGGCCAGTTAATGACCCACACGAGGCAGTTCCTTGTCCTCCACCCTTGGAATAATCCAATATTTAGCCATCTCACCTGTCATCCCTATCCATACTCTGATCCAACCGTCTTTTAAAGCTACCTATTGACTCAGCACTTACTACGTGTCTATCCAGCCTATTCCAATCGTTCACGACTCTGTTTGTGAACCAATATCTACCTATGTCTGTCCTGAATCTAAGTTTTTCTAGCTTGTACCCATTTCCACGTGTCCTATCCTGGCTACTAAATTCTAAAACCTGATCAATGTTTCCCTTATTAATTCCTTTTACCCATTTGAAAACCTCAATCATATCCCCTCTTGCCCTCCTTCTCTCTAGGGAGTGGAGATTAAGGCGTTTTAACCTATCTTTGTAGGGTAAATTTTTCAGCCCCTGAATCATCTTGGTCATTCTTCTCTGAACTGCCTCCAAGGAGCCTATATCCTTCCTATAATAAGAGGACCAAAATTGAGCTGCATAATCTAGGTGGGGTCTGACTAATGCTAAATACAACCTCAGAATTACCTCAGAACTCCTATTTGTCACACACCTACTAATAAATTCCAGTATCTTGTTGGCCCTATTTCTAGCTATAATACACTGTTCCCTGGGGCGCAAGTCACTGCTTATTTGAACTCCTAAGTCCCTCACACTATATGACCTTCCTAAGGTAGTGTCATTTAATGTGTAGTCTACAGACCTATTTCCTTTACCTAATCAGATTTTATCAAATTGCTTATATCAAGATAGGACCTTGCTGGTAAGGTATGTTCTTTCAAATAATTTTGATTTATAAGATGGTTCTCAGACTAAAA
The DNA here is from genome assembly GCA_036785275.1 of Cancer borealis. Taxonomy (NCBI): domain Eukaryota; kingdom Metazoa; phylum Arthropoda; class Malacostraca; order Decapoda; family Cancridae; genus Cancer; species Cancer borealis. Next base: position 10,179 of record JAXIVD010005866.1, read on the forward strand.
TAGTGGAGAAAAATTTAATGAGAAATCTAAACAATTAACACAAAGTTTTGGGATATAACAGCTGTTTCTTCCATTGTTTTGTTGATGTAGAATCTTAAATGCTATGACAACTTTGTCTGTGGAACTTTAGTGCTTCATACTGGAAAAAAATATACAGGAAATATATTTTTTCCACGATTAGGTAAGGATTAATACACATGAACAATCAAAAAAAATTTTTTTTTCAATAACTTATCAGTTATGAAGCACTAATTAATAACCCACAAGGACAACTTCTCGGCTTTACTTACACTTTAAAAAAAAAAACGTTTCAAATACACTCTCAGCCTCAGAATGCATTCCTTATTTTGTAGAATTATAGATTTTTACACTATAGAAAATTATTTATAAAAAGAAATTCAAGAGGAATGGAAAAAACTACATTAAAAATATTGATAATATAAGCTTCTTCACAAAATTTCTTTGGTTTCTTTCAAATGATAATGATAGGTACACGCTAATATAATAAAATATAGTAGCCTATAGTAATATACAGGTAATAGTGGAAAGGGTGAGACCTAGAGGAAGGCCAAGGAAGACATGGAAGGGTGTATTGAGGAAAATATGAACAGAAGGAATATAAAATAGGAAAATGTTTATGACCGCAGGGAATGGGAATGACTCGGTCATAGCTCGTCCAATCTTGTAAGAAAAAATGTGGACGAAACGATGATGATGATGATAGATAATAACTAGCTAGTAATTATAACATTAGTAATAATAATGATAATATAAATAGTAATAATACTAATAATAGTCATTATTATTATTATCATTATTATAGTAATGTATACAGGAATAAAAAATTCGATTCTGCCAGCTGTTACAAAGATATTGCTTGTGTAAATGTTAACCAAATCTGAATTGTGTGTGTGTGTGTGTGTGTGTGTGTGTGTGTGTGTGTGTGTGCGTGCGCACATTGCTTGAGATATGCTAGTCCTTCGACATTCGACGAGAACGTCCACCACATCTGTCAGCTGCATTTCTGAAGTACTTTATCAAGCCTTTGGCAACCTCTTCTTCAGTGACCTGAAAGTGCTTGTTGTCCAGCAGCACCCCTGTAAAGTCAAGCAAGATATATCTTATTCTTAATTAGTCATGTGCAACTGTTGAAAACGCATATGAATACATGACAAGTTAGAATTATCTACAAATACAACTATGCAATCTATGAAATTTAAAATGTGAACAGTTGTACCTCGAGAAATGTCAGGTGTAACTACAGCAAATATGAGTAACTTAAGTACAAATGTTGTCAAGCCACATTCTTTATTTTTTACATTTAAAAAAAAACATACGTATATCAATGGAATAATCCTGGCAGTGAAAATATACATGAATAAAGAAATGAAAGACATATCCTGTTTCAAACTTCTTCAATATATACTATAAAATCATCAATTAAAGGATATTGTTTAGACAACAATACCACGTGTAACTTACGTGTGATCAACGCGCAGAGATGTGTGGCTTTGAAGCCAGTCTTGTTTTCATTGGCTTTGGTCTTCCAACCTATACGGCATTCCCAATTGAACTTAATTTGCATGTGGTTGGTTAAACATGCATCAACATTGAACTTCACAGCCATTTTCAGGTTGGTGCCCCCATAGATCAGGAGTCTGTAGTACTGAAACACAAAACAGGTTGGACAGTGATAAAAAAATAGATGGGGGAAAATCAAATTAAAGGTATTATCTGATACTACCATAATGTATATAAACCGCCTACATAGCTTGATATTTTAATATCATGTGGTCTCATGCATACCTAGAGTGTATATACGTAGTCAACTCTCGCTGTACTGAACCTCATTATACCTGAATTTCGGCTATATCAACCCTAGTGATACCTAACAACCATTCGTCTGATATAACGAACAAGTCAGTATATGCGTTGCAAGGTAAAGTATGTATGACGGATACTGAATTACAATGTACAGTACATGTTACCGTATATAGCAATTTTGGTAAATCACGCATTTGCATGGTTAACCAAAATTACTAGTACAGTATGTCTATGTAGTGCATTTGAAATTAATTTTGTGTACCAAACTTCCACATACATGTAATCAATCAACCCAAATTTTGATATGTGCATATGTGCATGCAGACAACCTATAATAAATATAGTATATAATAAAACCTTTGAACTTTCAGCTATAATGACCAAACTTTTCCCCCACTTTGATATATCAAAATGTCGGGACGGATAAAAAAAAAAAAAGATAAACGATACAATGCTAATATTGTTCTACGTAGTACGTACAGTATTCAGAAGGCAAGTGAAACGTGTTCAGGACTCACATTTATCTTTATAATGATTAACCACCTCAATTATACATATTTCATATTCGTGTATTGTTCATACTCTTAAATATAACATGTACGAGTGTATAAAAAAAAAATTACCAGTGAAATTATGGGTAGCAATATTCCATATTTTCATGTTAAGTATATAACATCACTTGTGACATTATATGCTTAGCATAAAAATATACCTGTGACCACTTATGAACTTGTGATCACTTATGATTAAATATATAATATCAAATCAAAGTGTACTAATCAGCTTGTCTTGTCTTATCTTGTCGTAGTTTTAGGTGTTACTACCACGGCCAGCCTGAGGGCCCACCACTGCCACACCTCTGCCCGAACCTCACGTATTGGAGCTGATCAATGATCGAGTTTGATGCTGCTCCACGGGAAGTTGGGCCGAGTGGTACTGGAGGCTCATCTGGGATGTTTTCCAGAAATTTGTCAAGCCTCCTCTTGAAAGCCTCCGTGCTGATTCCAGTTGGGTCCCTTATCTCCCTTGGGAGACAGTTGAAGAGTCTAGGGTCAGCACAGGTGAAGCTTTCCGCCTGGATTGTCTTGAGTCGCTGGGAGCAGTCACTGAGGGACGACCTTCTTACACAGGTCCTTCCAAACCTGGTGTCGTGCTCTGAAGGTGGGGCTGATTCAGAGGCACATGATTTATTTAAATGATGTTATTGGTTGATTAATTTCTTTACTTAATTAGTTTGTTTTACTTTCACTTCACTGCTGAAGGACCACCAGTGTGGTGCCTTGTCATTAAATTAACTTCTAATGGGGAACTCTTATGGCAATTAACAAGATCTTTACTTTGATTAATTATACTTTTTAATGGTCCCTGATGTTATTTATTTCCCTGTATATTAAAAAGAAAAGCTGCCACCCCCCCCAAAGGTTTAATGAGAATTAGGGGATTCTCAGAAAATTTAGTTTCTTCCTAAAGGGAAGTTAAAATATTCGAAAGAGAAAATAATTACTACCAGGGAAATATAGGCGACCAATGAAAAGAAAAGGGGAATTGATTTAACAATTTAGTTATTTGGTAGAGTGGACTGAGTTTCAATAAGGCACATGGATTCGTGGATTTGTTTCATATCCTTTTTCAAGAGTGTTGAGCACTTTCCCACACTTACCTTACCACACCAACGGAGGTTATTATAACACGGAATCACTTCCTCAGATTTTACTTGAGTTATTTATTTACTGTATACTTTGAATATCACAGGCTGATAATTGAGTCTTAGAAACACAGCTTAGTTATAGTATCAGACAACTTAATGGTTCATGGCAGAAATAACCTTCCTCAAAAAGAAAATAAATACCGAGTTGGCAATACTTATCTCACCCCGAGATACCAAACTCTTCACACATTACAAGTTATACCCTTGACTCCCTTCCCTGAAAAACATCACCTTCCTCAAAAAGAAAATAAACGCACAGAGTTGGCAATACTTATCTCACCCCGAGATACCAAGCTCTTCACACATTACAAGTTATACCCTTGACTCCCTTCCCTGAAAAACATCACCTTAAAGTAATATTATAATTTTTCTCAGGGGATTTCCGAAATTAAGGTGATCTCAATGTTTCTGGTTATGCAGACATAGTATAATTCTTCCTCACTAAGTAGGAATACGCGATTCCTACTCCTAAATACATGGGCTGGGTCTATCAGACCGTCCTACGTGACACATAGTTCCCTAAGGCTTAACTCGGAAATTTGGCATTGGCTTTCTAGCCGTTCATTTAACTACAAAAACAAAAGAAAGTAAATGAGAAATTGGTGTAACTGTCGTGGAGGCATTCTTTCCCTGTTGACGCGACAAAAGCTTAGTCTCCAATGACAGTATAATTCACTTCCTTAACTCAGAAGTTAATACACAGTCACAATAACATAGAAATTACCATGAAAAATATATATTGTACACCATGAAATATTATTTTGGGGGAGGGGGGGACAAAAAGGAAGCCATGCGGTTTTGAAACCACGTTGTCCTTCTTGAAGAGAAGGAAATTGGTATTATCCACTTATAATAGATCTCAATAGAGGTTTACATGTATTGTCAGACTACTGGGGGAGATTATGGACTATATAATAATGGTGAGAGGCATTGGATTTCACAAATATTGAGAAATTTCGAGAGCGATCTCACTCACCTGTTGACGCGACAAAAGCTTAGTCTCCAATGACGCTCTCGCTAGGAAAAACGCGGGAGATGAGAAGGGGGAAGGGGGGGTTTCGAGAATATTCCTCCTTTGATCTAATTATTAATTGATTATTGAGACATGAAATGGTTATCAGCTTATAGGAAATTAATTTTGACGCTAAATAAGTAACATTTAGATATCTATTGAACTTGATCTCTGAGTTACTATATAGGGAAAAATTCTGGTGTACGTGACTTTTCTCAGCTCGACAGGCCCCATGGGGCGTGATCGCCTCATGATGAAATATTACATCATTCTTAACACAGTTTTGTGAGAGATAACTAAGTAGATTAATTATATTTGACTATGGAGAGCATTTTGACAAGTTAATAACTATTAATAGTGATTAGATTATGATATTAATTTCTTTCCATGGAAAACTGTCTTGTGGGGGGGGGATGACTGCATAGGATTTGAAAGTTTGGAGGAACAATTCCAATATAAACATTAATATAAACATATAGTATAAAATTATGAATGATATGTGAGTAAAAACATTTATATAATGCAGTATCACCTTGGGAATACAGGATCTAAGGGCATAATCAAAACGAAAAAAAAAGGCACATTCAGTAAGGCCTATTTGAGATCAAATTGGAGGCATCACACTGGGGTGATGTTGCCCTATGATACCATCTCCTTAATTTTGTGATGGGTTTGGTACTGTGCCCTCCAGGACTTTCCAGACGTAGATGGCTATGTAGCGTTCTCTGCGCCTCTGCAGTGAGTAGAGTTTGAGGGTTTTCAGCCTATCCCAGTAATTCAAGGAGTTCCTAACTACACTCCTTGTGAAAATCCTCTGGACCTGCTCAAGCTCTGGGATCTCCTTGATTTTGTGTGGAGACCACAGTTGGCATACATATTCCAGCTTGGACACTATCAGGGTCTTCCACAGTGGTAACAAGTGCTCAGGCTTCTTGGTCTTAAAGGTCCGGAGAATCCACCCTCTCATTTGACGAGCCGCCGTAGTGGGGGAAGGGCTATATGTGTTTTAAAACCAGTCATTGCTCATCCACATCCCCATGTCTCTCAGGGATTCCTTAGTTTTTATTTCTTCGGTACCAACTTGATATTGGTATGCTTTGAGGTAGTCATTTGGTCCATACTTCATTGATTCAAATTTTTAATTATTGAAAATCATGTTGTTCTCTCTTGACCACTTATATATTTCTTCTAAGTCTTGTTGAAGACTTTCGGAATCTCCTCTGGTGGTAATTTTCCGAGAAATCCTGGTATCATCTGCAAATGAGGATACTTTGGATGATCTTACTTCCTGATCTATGTCATTGATCATAATCAGGAAGAGCAGTGGTCCAAGTACCGAGCCTTGAGGCACCCCATTGATTACCTTTGAGCTTTTTGACTGGCTTTCATTCACTGCTACTTTTTGTTTTCTATCTTTCAGAAAATCATGAAGTCATAGTCCCAGTTTTCCAGTGATGCCCATTTTCTTCACTTTGTGGAGCAGCACACCATGGTCTACCTTATCAAATGCTTTTGCAAAATTTAGATAGACCACATCGATGTTTCTCCCGTTGCTCACATTTTTGAGGATGTTTTCGTGGTGGTTCAGGAGTTGGGAAAGGCACGACCTTCCCTTCCGGAAACCGTGCCGTCCCAGATTGAATTTATCTGTATTTTCTAAATAATTACTATGTTCTTCCTGGCCACTCTCTCAAACACTATTGTTAGGTGTGAGGTTAGGTAGACGGGTCGGTAAATTGCTGGGAGACCTCGTGAGCCACCTTTAAATATGGGGGTGATTAGTCCTTTCAATTTTGATGGTATGACCCTCTTTGTCCAGCGATTTTCTCCAGATTTGGTAGATTGGCTCTGCTAGTGTATGCTTACACTCCCTTAGAAACACTGCAGGTATGTTGTCTGGTCCACCTGATGAGTTTATCTTTATTGCATTTAGGGCTTCTATTATGTCGCTGGGACTGAATTTTATGTCACTGATAGTGCCTGCAGTTGTGCCGTCAACTTTGAAAAATTCATTTGAATTTAATAATTTTTTTTCTGCCATGGGCTCACTATACACACTTTTGTATTGTTCTTCTAGCATATTGGTAATCTTTTCTGGATCCTCCACTAGTTATCCGTTTTGGTCCTCTAGTGGTACAATTTGTGCCCTAGACTTTAGTTTATTTTGAGCATATGAATGGAAATATTTAGGATTTGTCTTTATGGCCATTAGTGCTTTGTTTTCTTCGTGTTCCCTCTCTTTTTCATATGATTCTTTCAGTTTTGTTTCTATTTCTTTTAATTTACTCTCGACACTTTCTCTTCCACTATCAGATGATTCAGGGGCTGAGAAATTTACCCTACAAAGATAGGTTAAAACGTCTTAATCTCCACTCCATAGAGAGAAGGAAGGCAAGAGGGGATATGATTGAGGTTTTCAAACGGATAAAAGGAATTAATAAGGGAAACATTGATCAGGTTTTAGAATTTAGTAGCCAGGATAGGACACGTAGAAATGGGTACAAGCTAGAAAAACTTAGATTCAGGATAGACATAGGTAGATATTGGTTCACAAACAGAGTCGTGAACGATTGGAATAGGCTGGATAGACACGTAGTAAGTGCTGAGTCAATAGGTAGCTTTAAAAGACGGTTGGATCAGAGTATGGATAAGGATGACAGGTGGGATGACTAAATATTGGATTATTCCAAAGGTGGAGGACAAGGAACTGCCTCGTGTAGGTCATTAACTGGCCTCTTGCAGTCTCCTCATTTCTCATGTTCTTATGTTATGTTCTAGTATTTAATGTTGGCTTTTTTAAAGCTTCTTTAGGAGCTTTGTTCTGGTCCTCATAAGAATTCTTCAGTCCCTTGGTATTTTGTTTCTGTGATTTAATCTTATTTTCCTAGGAACATGTTTTTTGCACAACTTTTCACAATTTTCCATGAAAAACATTAGCATTTTACCCACTGTTTCATAGTCACTCATCACAGCCCAGCCTACTCTTTCTAAGTCTTCATTTAGTGACTTCCAATTTATTTTCTTACTGAAGAAATTCAGGCTCTTCAGGTTCTCTTCTGGGGAGTGTTGATTTCTGCCTTCTTCCATGTTTTCTCTAAGTTGGTGTTCACTTGTATTAAATCATGGTCAGATATAATTGTTTTACTTATCTGCACACTATGTATTAGTTCAGCAACATTGGTAAATATAAGGTCTAGCACTTTACCCATTTGCGTTGGTTCCTTGATGATCTGCTCTAGATGGTTGTTGTCTGCGAATCTGATTAACTCACTCGCTTGTGTTTGGTCACTCGTTGTTCCACCACTTATATGCCTGGACGGCCAACTGATTATGGGCAGGTTTAGATCTCTAAGCAGTGGAATTTTTGTCTCACTTCCTTCTAGATTTTCAGAGATCTTTGCCAATATGCTAGAGAACTTTTCCTGGTCATTATTTGGTGGTCGATACACTGTCACTATTAACATGTTCACTGTTGGCATCTTAACAATAAGTAGTTCGTTTGTTCCATCCGAGTGAGAACACAGTACTTTTGCACTTGACGCTATGTCGTCTCGGAGATAGAGCACTACACCACCATGAGTTCTGTTTCTTCTGTCTGTGCGCTACAGGGGGTAATTTTCAATTTTCAGTTCCTCATCTTTTATTTCTTCACTTATATGAGATTCTGTTAGACTCAGGAACATAGTCATTTTCACTAGATAGTTCCTCTAAGTATTTAAATTTGGTCTGGTTCTTTGTGGGGTACAGGCCCTGTACATTGCACAACAGTATTTTTTCTAGCACTGGGTTGGTGGGACTCCTGGTGGCCACTGTTGCTGCGGGTGCTGCCATTGGGTGTGCCACTGGACTTGTTGAGGCACTGGGTTCCCGCCTTGTTGTTGAACTTGTGGTTGTGCCACCATCACTGGCTGCTGGAATGTTGCTCTGTTTTGATTTTGCATAATTTGTAGGATTTGTCCTATTTGAGTCTGTAGGGTGTGGATCCGCTGCTGGGTGTCTTCTAAAAAAATGTGTGTTTGGTTATTTTCCTTGTTAGTACCATCATTCCCCTCTGTTTTGTTTTGCACTGACCTTTGGCCTTCCCTTTGTGGCTCATTTGTACCTATGTTTACGGTCCCTTGAAGGTAGCTATAGGGGCACTTTTTCCTACTACAGGTTCCTTCCTTCACAGACTCGTAGCATAGTTTGGGGTGGTAATGTTCACATTTTGGCCCTAGCGTACATCCTCTTTCTTTGTCATATCCATGCTTTATCAATTTAGGGCAGGGTTTAGGGTGAGCCATAGACTACACTGTACTTGACTGGAAACTCGCGACAATCGCTGACAGACGATTTACATTTCGGTCCTATAGACTCCGCTGCTATGAGTGATGACAGATAATACTTCATATATCAGTTCATATTCTACTTAGGACATTGTATTTCATGTTTTTACAATCAGTAATGATTGCTGAACCATGGCTGAACCTAAAAAATTATTTTACAACTTTTGCAAATAGGAAATTAACATAAAGATTACAAGTTTGAGTGAAAAATCGTGTGGGAGTTGTGTATAAAGCATATTGTTTATAGCAAAAATTTCTGGCAAATTCGCAATAATTTCAGAAATAAAACATCACATATTGTGAAATCACCATTCCTGAAAATGATTTGATTGTCATCAAATGTCATATTATCGTTATATCGGCTTGGGAATGAATTTTTCACAACAATTCCTGGCGCGTAGCTGAACGTGTGACGGCGAGACGTCCGTACTGAAAAACTATCGTTTATTCAGTATATATATATATATATATATATATATATATATATATATATATATATATATATATATATATATATATATATATATACTGAATAAACGATAGTTTTTCTTGTATTGTCGTCTATCCTATTTTTCTCATACTCATAAAACGTCTTTGAGAAAAGAAGTGCAATGTTTTTTTTGTTGCATATATGCAACAAAAAAAACATTGCACTTCTTTTCTCAAAGACGTTTTATGAGTATGAGAAAAATAGGATAGACGACAATACAAGAAAACACCCAAATAAAAATTTTAATTCGATGCAAATATAGCATTTACTTCTCGCATGACATGATCAAGAGGTCACAAGAAGAAGAAAAAAAAAAGACTGTGTAAAGGGGCCTTACACAAAGGCCAACAACATAAATAGTTCAGTTCATTGGTCCCATGACGCTATTATAAGTCTCATGGAAAATGTTCATGAGCAGAAGAAGAAGAGAAGTGCTTCCTCCATAACGGCTTGTGTTGTTGTTATGAACAGCTGATTCCACAAGTTTAATGTGACCAGACTGGTAGTCGTATCGCTGTAAATCCAGGGAAAACGGAAACCAGGCTAGCGTTAGCACCCTTAACTCTATACATTAGCTTCTATTGTATACTCTGAATCATGCTTGAAATAAGATTTGAAACTATTTCCAAATATTTTGTTTGTTTTCTACGTTTTCACTGAGCATGGCAGGATAAAAGGAAAAGTACGTACGCCGGTAAAGTGATGTATGGAGATAAGATCATTGGAAAGAACATTGCTAGATAGAAGAGGAGGAGGAGGCAATGAAACCAACAAGCTGACTAGAGACCATCACCAATAAGGAATTACAATGGAGTTATTTTACACAGTCTCTGAGAAACGCTCTCTCGATGACACTCAGCAAATATCGTAAGTTGATTAGGAATGTTAATTTTTTTCTTCTTGATGTTATTTATGGGTATATGAAAGTATGAGTGAAGTATGAGTATGAGTGAATTGATTACGAGTGACTTAGGGTGTTGTGTTCAAGTTTTGGTTATATTTTACAATTACTCTCTCAATACTAAGGTGTTGTGTATCCTGCCATGCTCAGTGAAAACGTAGAAAACAAACAGAATATTTGGAAATAGTTTCAAATCTTATTTTAAGCATGCATGTATATTAGTATGGACTACATTGGCTATGTATGTATGCGTTTTCAGTTTAAAATTCCAATATTCCTGGAAATTATTGCAAATATGGTGTTTTTATTGGTGTCTTAGGATTTAATAATTGTCGCCCACCGATGATGTACGTTGACTAATTTGTTTTTGTTGCTCATAAACATATTCTTCACATCACACTGAGGTGTTTGCTTTTTGTTTGAGGTTTCTATGATGATTTTAAGTATTTTATTCAAATAAAACAAAAAAAATCGCTTGAGGACACATTTACGAAAGACCCGATTTCGAGTGCACAGTCACGTATGGTGTATTCTATGGTATTTCATATTAATATAGACTACATGGGCTATGCATGTAAGTGTTTTCAGATTGAAATTCCAATATTCCTGGAAATTATTGCAAATTTTGTGTTTTTCTTGGTTTCTTAGGATTTAATAATTGTCGCCCACTGATGACGTACGTTGACTAATTTGTTTTTGTTGCTCATAAACGTATTCTCTACATCACTCTGAAGTGTTTGCTTTTTATTTGAGGTTCCTATCTTATTTCTTTCTAAGTATTTTATTTTATTTTTCTAAAAATCTGCCGTAGGGCCTGTTTGCAAAAGGTCAGATTTCGAGTGTCCAGTCAAGTATGGTGTAGTCTATGTATGGGTGAGCAAATTTACATCCATTACCTCTAATGTTAAATTTGCAGCATTTTCTCCTGTAGTACATACAGATCCTTTTCTTTGCCAGATTATTAGTTTCTGATGTCTTTTTTTTTCATCCTGTTCTGAATTTTCTATGTTTGTACCTGTATTTGTCCTGCCTGAGGAGTCAGCCTGACTCTGCCCTGGCTGCTCCTCTACTCGGTCCAGTTGGGTTATTGTCAGTGGTAGAGAGTCAGCCTGACTCTCCGCTGGCTGCTCCTCTACTCGGTCCGGTTAGGTTATTGTCAGTGGTAGAGAGTCAGTCTGACTCTGCCCTGGCTGCTCCTCTACTTGGTGCGGTTGACCTGGTGTCAGTAGTAAGGATGAGCCCTCTTCCCCTGTGGTAGGTGGAGGTGATGCCATTTGTTTTTGCCGCTCAATGGCTTCACTAGCATTAGCCGTCCACTCTGGGTCAGCATATTTTTGGAAACTACAAGTCTCACAGGTGAACTTCCTGTGAGTGCGGACCAGGCATAGCAGAAGGTACAGTGAAAGCCCAGTGCATAGCTAATGGATCCAGTTTTTACATTCATCACACTGTATAGAACCTTCCATTTCTGTGCCTTCGGCGCAGATACCGCAATGGGGGCTGTTTGCTTTGTTTACATCCTGCCCGGTAGCCATGTTGTTGACTTTGTTGGGTAGCAACTTGTATTTAGCGTTTATCTCCAAAGTTTTTATGTACAGTCTTACTTTTAGACACGAAATACTCCTGGGATGTTTATAGTTCACATTTTGTCACTTTCTATCCACTATGTGCACTCGAAGTTTTGAAAAGATGTTTAGCTCATCGAAGTCACTCATAGTTGCAACAGGCAAAATCTTGTTTATAGGAGCAAATTCTTTAGTTCTTGATGTTTGACCCTGACCATTACTTTTAACAGTTGCCAAAACTTCCTTCAGCATTCCATTTTGTTCATCAATTGTAGCTTGGCATCTTGCTACTGCTTGCAGTCATCTATCTAGTAAGATAGTGTTAATTCCTACAACATAAAATGAGAATTTCAGAAAAAATTTATAAATATTAGTATATATAAATACAAGTAAACATTTATGGAGACTAAACAGACCTTTACCTATCTATTTCAGCACTTCCTTCTTGCATGCAGACATCTTACCTTGCATTCTATAACCTGACATGTGGCCCTCTT
>JAXIVD010005867.1:0-17500 GCA_036785275.1 Cancer borealis
GTATCACTATTACTACTACTACTGCTACTACTAATACTGCTACTACTACTACTACTACTAGTACTACTAGTACTACTACTACTACTACTACTACTACTACTACTACTACTACTACTACTACTACTACTACTACTACTACTACTACTACTACTACTACTACTACTACTACTACTACTACTACTACTATTACTACTAGATGGCCTAGTAGTTAGTGTGCGGGCAGACGAGTTCAGATTCCCGTGTTCGAGTCCCGGCACGGGTTGGCTACTTTTCTTTGAAAAACTGCCGATGGGCCAAAGATCCCCACATGCTGCCATAACACTATCCTCGACTGAACTGCAGCGAGGAGCTTCCACGGGCAGCATGAGCCTTTCAACAAGTAGCGAGGCGTCACTTGAAAAAATAAACCTGCGCTACTAACGGGCGGAGGCCGAACATTCAGCCCTCCATCAAGCCTACTGGCGCCATAGTACTTTTACTACTACTACTACTACTACTACTACTAATATTACTACTACTACTACTACTACTACTACTACTACTACTTACCAATAATCACCACGTTTATTAAGGGATATATAAGCGATTTTCTGTAATTATTTCATATTTATGTATTTGAAAGAGAGAGAGAGAGAGAGAGAGAGAGAGAGAGAGAGAGAGAGAGAGAGAGAGAGAGAGAGAGAGAGAGAGAGAGAGAGAGAGAGAGAGAGAGAGAGAGAGAGAGAGAGAGAGAGAGAGAGAGAGAGAGAGAGAGAGAGAGAGAGAGAGAGAGAAAAAAAATGGTACTAGTAATGGGATACAGCCGATTCGCACCGGTTCCTAAGAACCTGTTCTTTGAGTTTCATTAATCCCGAGAACCGGTTGTTAACTTAAATCAGTGGTTCTCAATCTTTTTTCCCCATGGATACCTTTTACTTATAACTTATTTTGGTATTCCTTCATAGATCTGTTACTGGCTTTTGATTGTCAAAAACATGACTATAACCTGATTTGATGTCGAGTGGAGCAGAACACGGGCTAACGACGAACATTAGCTAGATTTTTTGTAATTGTTTCACATTTATGTGTTTGAGAGAGAGAGAGAGAGAGAGAGAGAGAGAGAGAGAGAGAGAGAGAGAGAGAGAGAGAGAGAGAGAGAGAGAGAGAGAGAGAGAGAGAGAGAGAGAGAGAGAGAGAGAGAGAGAGAGAGGGAGAGAGAGAGAGAGAGAAAAAAAAAGAAGAGAGAAAGAGAGATGGTACTAGTAATGGGATACAGCCGGTTCGCACCGGTTCGTAAGAACCTGTTCTTTGAATTTCATTAATCCCGAGAACCGGTTGTTAACTTAAATCAGTGGTTCTCAATCTTTTCTCCCCATGGACACCTTTTACTTATAACTTATTTTGGTATTCCTTCATAGATCTGTTACTGTCTTTTGATTGTCAAAAACATGACTAAAACCAGATTTGATTTCGGGTGGAGCAGAACACGGATTAACGACGAACATTAGCTATATTTGTAATGCTCGAATTCTTCAAGTCTTGTACAGTCATCCCCCATTCCTTAATCAGTTTTCTATGAAAAGAAAATTACTTTCATATATTCAATTAATTATTATTAATATTAAAATTAAACTGCATATCTTAAAGTAATTAGTTTAACTAGATTTCCTTTCACAAGTTTCTATTAAGAAAGATGAGGCAATATTTTATAAAGTTTTTGCAATGACAGAGTCTTCGCGCCAAATCCCAGCTGAGTTATCAAGTGATCAAAATTTCTCCCATGTAATATTTGAAATCAAACACTTTTTCTACACCAAAATTAATTCTGTATAAGCTAGTAATACTCTCATATCTCAATAATCAATGATTAAGTAATCAAATGTAAGAAAATTCTTAGTAAGCTACCCTAAAAGACGCCACCCTGTGTTTCCCGCCCTCCCTTGTCTCCGAGACGCCCGTCTCGCCACAGGTCGGTGAAATTCATGTGTGAAATCTCTTAATATTTGCTAAATCCTTTGTCATTCAATGTTCTTATATATCCAATAATCTTCCCTTTGAATGTGTCAAATCATTTAAAACCCTTTTAAGGCTGATTATTAATTGATAACAGTATTTTTTTCATCTTTATTATGTGACGACATCTCAGACCGCATGGTCCCCCTCCCCTCCTTCAGAGACGATTCATCGTTATATTGTATCCCTTTCACTTTAGTATTTATGTTATATTGTTCATATATTATCTCTGTTTAGTTTGTTGGAAGTGAATTGTTCCCAGTCTTGCCTCACGTTCCGTACATTCCACAGGTTCCAGCCCAGTGCCACACAACACATTCACACACACACACACACACACACACACACACACACACACACACACACACACACACACACACACACACACACACACACACACACTACGCTAGCGTAGTGGTTAGCGTACTCGGCTCACAACCGAGGGGCCAGGGTTCGATCCCCTGGGCGGACGGAGAATATTTGGGCGAGTCTCCTTTCACGTGTAGCCTCTGTTCACCTAGCAGTGAGTAGGTACGGGATGTAAGTCGAGGGGTTGTGACCTCGCTGTCCCGGTGTGTTGTGTGTGAGTGGTCTCGGTCCAACCCAAAGATTGGTCACTATGAGCTCTGAGCTCTTTCCATAGGGACGGTCGGCTGTCTCGAGAGAGACCAGCAGCAGACTGTGACAGTGAACACACACACACACACACACACACACACACACACACACACACACACACACACACACACACACACACACACACACACACATACACATTCACACACACCCCTGTCTCCCTTTTTGACGTGTTTCCCATTAGTCATAATATTATTAGGAACAGCATTATGTTATGTTGATTATGTGTTTTTATTAGTAACAAGTTCAGAAAACTGGAAAGTGAGAATAAGTTAGTGTTAAGACCAGGAAAAGATTGTGTTTCGAAATTATTCTGTGTTAATCAAAGTGAAATTAACGTGTGGAGTGGCCAACAGTATTATTGAGGTCTCTTGTACCAAATAAACTAAACGTGTCACTTAGATTACACAAAGTGTGTAACGTTATTGAGTTTTTGTTGTTATTATTTTTTGTGTCTTTTCTTTTATTGTTGATCTAACAAATTATTATCTACACATTGTGAAAAGTAATTCTTACCCTTTTGGCAAATAATAATTATAGCAAAATTAGAAGTTATTTCATTAGTAACATATGTCTTCCCCAGTGGTAACCAGAGTGACTCCTTGTAGCTAAGATTTATTACAACCAAAATTACAACAACAACAATCAGTGGCCAACTTTCGAAAGGGTTCCTATTTCCCTCAAAATAGGTGGTGGCAGCATAATACCAACCCGCGTAACAACATCTTTTATAAACCCCAGAGCATGACCAAGGGGGAGGTGGTAACATAATAACAACATAGTACAAATAATTAATAAATAAAAATCATAAAATAAGAACCTCTCCCCCCGGCATGACATATTCCCCAAGTAATTTGGAGTTGGTAACATTGAATCTCAGTGAGGAAGGGGAAGGGAATGTGGCATCACTGATTCGAACGTTTTCTTTACATCTCCATTTCTGTAAACACTACAGTAGCTGGTAGGTTTTTAGTTTTCTGAGGCTGTATTTATTTTTTGTAGTCACGCCCAAAGATCAACCTTTGCGCGTATATCGGGCTTTGTAGGATAAAGTTCGTTTGCCTAAAGTACGTCAGGATAAAATACGTAGGGTACAAAACTCGTCATGTAAAAAGTTCGTAATGGAAAAAGATCGTAATGGAAAAAAATCGTAAGGTTAAATGTTCGTCGTGCAAATGTTCGTTAGAAAAATGTTCGTACGCGTAAAAGTTCGTATGGAAAAAGTTCGTATGCAAATGTTCGTAAACAAAACGTTCGTACGCAAATGTTCGTCAGGGATAAAGTTCGTCTGACAAAAATACGTAAGTAAAAGTTCGTACGCTAAAGTTCGTATGCAAATGTTCGTATGGTATAAAGTTCGTATGTAAAATATTCGTTATGACAAAAGTTCGTATAAGAAAAGTTCGTACAAAAACAATCATATATAATTATTCGTACGCAAATGTTCGTCAGGGATAAAAATCTTATCGGTAAAGCAGTACGTACGGAAAAGTTCGTAAGCATGTTTATATGGTAATAAGTCGCTATGGATAGTTGCTATACGAAGATTTTTTATACGAACCTTTGTCCGAAACCCATGAGAAATGATGGGGTGTCCGCTGAGAACCGACCTTGCTGAGAGAGAGAGAGAGAGAGAGAGAGAGAGAGAGAGAGAGAGAGAGAGAGAGAGAGAGAGAGAGAGAGAGAGAGAGAGAGAGAGAGAGAGAGAGAGAGAGAGAGAGAGAGAGAGAGAGAGAGAGAGAGAGAGAGAGAGAGAGAGAGAGAGAGAGAGAGAGAGAGTGTGTGTGTGTGTGTGTGTGTGTGTGTGTGTGTGTGTGTATGTGTGTGTGTGTGTGTGTGTGTGTGTGTGTGTGTGTGTGTGTGTGTGTGTTAAGGTGGTGGTTGTGATGGTGGTGTAATTGTTGTAGTAGTAGTAGTAGTAGTAGTAGTATATGGAGAGTAGTAGTAATAGTAGTATATGGAAAATTGTAGTAGTAGTAGTAGTATATGGAGGGTAGTAGTAATAATAGTAGTAGTAGTATAGTAGTAGTATAATAGTAGTAGTAGTAGTAGTAGTAGTAGTAGTAGTAGTAGCATAGATAGGGTAGTAGTAGTAGTACGTAGTAGTAGTAGTAGTAGTAGTAGTAGTAATAGTAGTAGTGGTAGTAGTAGTAGTATTAGTAGTAGCTGCAGTAGTATTAGTTGCTGTTGTATATGGAGGATAGTAGTAGGTTATTCTTGAAATAATTCCTGGAGGCAATGGCTCATCATGTCTGTGTGCTCAATGTATATTATTTTGTGTTAACGAGAAGGCGGCGGCGGCAGAGTGCAAGATTATGATGTTGGTTGTCGGTGGTGGAGACGAAGCGGGCGGTGGTGATGGTGGTGACGAAGCGGGCGGTGGTGGTGGTGATGATGATGGTTGTGAGCAGGGTCGGCTCTCAGCGACACACCCCTATTTCTTATGGATTTCGGACAAAGGTTCGTATAGAAAATCTTCGTATAGCAACTATCCATAGCGACTTATTACCATACAAACATGCTTACGAACTTTTCCGTACGTACTACTTTACCCAGAAGAATTTTATCCCTGACGAACATTTAGCTATGAATAATTACATGATATTTTTTCTATACGAACTTTTGTCCCGATGAACTTTTGTCATTACGAATATTTTACATACGTACTTTACTTTACTTTACCATATGAGCATCTATATACGAACTTCAGCGTACGAAATTTTACTTACGTATTTTTGTCAGACGAACTTTATCCCTGACGAACATTTGCGTACGAACAGTTGCGTACGAACATTTGCATACGAACTTTTTCCATGCGAACTTTTTCTATACGAGCTTCTGTCCCGACGAACTTTTGTCGTTACGAATATTTTACATACATACTTTATACTATACGAACATTTGCATACGAACTTTAGCGTACGAACTTTATGCATACGAACTATTTCCATACGTACTTTGGTCCTACAGCCTGGGCCAGCAAGCATGGTTTGCTGCTAGAGACTGTGGTAGTGAGAGAATCTGTTGTTTGTGAGACCTATAGTGAGAGAAACTGTTTTTAAATAACTTTAATCCCACTATTTGATAGACTCTACTATAATATACCTTATACATACCCTTATTCCATATAGGTGACGTAGCAGGTAAAGAGAAGCGTATTGACAGAGCATGTTGCCTAAACGACCTTTATCATTCATAGTGACGTAAGGCTTTCCACAATCTGTAACATAACATTTAATACCTTGTTGTTTCACTTCAAATGGTGAACAATAATAACAACAATAATAATAATGATCATAAAAAATATGATAATGATATTCCTTAACTCTTCCTTATGTGCTTTACTCAACTTTACTTACCGTTATGAGGGATGACGTTGCGAGGTGAAAGATCCTTGTCGATGGGTAGACAATATAATTTTTCATTTGAAACGGGAATTTTAACAGGCTGGGGATACTTTACGGGTAACTGAGGTATAGATGAATCATCTTGGTAGAATTTACGAGTATTATCTGTAACGTCATTTCTTATGTTGTCATGGAAATGCACATTATTCTTCGTGTCCTGAATGATCTGTATTAAACTAGGATAGTTTTGCAGGTAGCATGTATAAAGCAGTATTGACACAAGTAGTGATGCTAATGTTAGTATATAAATATTAATCTGTTTTGGTATCATGTTAGATGTTTTTTTCCAGTCTGACAAAGGAATCAGGTTATGTTATTGAGTGCTGCTTCAGCGTTTTGTCTTCAGTTCAAGATGTTGATTGTTTGTTATAAACCGGCTTTGTAGCGTTGACAAAAGTACCTTTGTCCTACTCGTCTGGAAAAGTTTTTGGTACGTTTCTTCAAGATGTCTTGATGCAGCAGCAGTGGAGAAGGTTAGGGGAAGGCAATGTAAACCACAGGAGTATTCAAGTGCACTCTGCCATCCTCGGCCCCTCTGTGGTTAAATGACGTCGAATACGTATATATATTAGAAATAATGAAAAAACAAACTATACACAGGATTGAAATGGGAAATGGTTTAAAAAAAAAAACGGATTTATGATATTTCAGCATAACTTTGTTATGTTTGATGGGTATCTATCTCATGAAAAATATTTATTTACTAAAAAAGAATGATACCATTAAACAAAAGATATTAGCATATAAACTAAAATCCTAATTGAACATGCTTTGTTTATTAATTGGTAATTTTATAAGAAATATCTGATTTCTTTTCATCAACATTGGTGAAACATTAAATCCACCATAATGAGTTTAGTTTTTTTCCCTAACCAAATCAATATAACTTTAAAAATAAATATTTTCAGTGAAATTACCTGAAACTTAGCTGAAAGTATTACATTATTCCTATGTACAGAGTAGACGGTAGTACAGTGGCTAGCATTCGGATATGCGAACTTAGGATTCCGAGTTCGAATCCTGATATTTGCTAGCCACTTTTCTTTGGTATTACCGCAGTGGCCAAAGATCACACAAATACTGCCATAAACTGTCCTCAACAGGATGTGCAATGTTATAAGCATTGACGCAAGTGACAGCATGTAGCCTCTCTTTCAAACAACAAAAAGAACGAAGGAAAACGAGGCGTCACTATAAAAATATTCTAAAACCCGCGCGCTACTAGTGGCGGAGGCCAAAACGTCTAATATCTCCAATAAGCCTATCGGTGCAAAGGGTTAAAGGATATAGGAAGAAAAAAAAAACATAGTTGTAAAAGATTAAAATCGATTAGCAAATAAAAAAAAAATTCCCCGAGTAGAAAAAATTGCGAAAATACAAAACAGATTGAGATCAATTTCACAAATACACAAGTCTGTAAGATGGTTAAATGTGTCGTAAAGCTTAGTTATGAATTGCTTTGAGCTGTAAGAGTCATTACAAGAATATGCGTGGATGTTAAGAATATAGCAAGAAGTGTGTAGGAGTAGGGTGAGGTGGAGGTAATCCGAACAACTAAGGGAAAAATATTAATTATAAATCAGAATAACAACTTTATTGAAAAATGTTGGTAAGAAAATATACCTCTGGTACAGAGGTGAATTTATTTTCAAAACTGTAAGGAATATACACGGTTCATAATTAAGGTTATTTTCAAAGGGGTACGACTTTTCGGATCATCCCCACTATAGGGGGTGTTCCAAACACTACCATTTTTACTAATAAAACGATTCAGAATATTGATTAAAATGATATCCTCAAATGAAATATTGAAAGCAAATGAACTAAGAGTCTTTTTAACCTAATGCCTGATAAATGTGTCCACATATATTTCCAATATAGTTTGTACTGTCAAACTAAATAGTTTTCGTCTGAGATATTAATTTTCAATTGGAAATGGTTACAAAACTAAGGTTTATGAAATTGTATACTAACCTATATACTAGTAGGCTACTGTAGCCTACTAAAGATATACCCCCATTCGATATATCCCCGTTCGATATACCCCCGTTCGATATACCCCCGATATGCTTGCGAAACGTAATAAGCTATGAGGAACCAAGAAATGGCTGAACTGCAGGATTTTTCAGCAGATATCATGGTATATACATAGTTGTCACTAATAACAATCATACCACCGGAATCAGCACACTTTCGTGGTCAGGAACACTATATAAGAAACGCGAACTATAACATCAAGAATCGAAAAAATCGAAATACTCACCTGACGGTCTGACGCCAGGCACTTTAAACAAAACTCTGCCGCTATCTTGATACTTCCCATTTTCTTATTATAAATTATAGGGCTAACTATTTTATTACTATTAGGGAGGGAATTTATGACACTGTTCGCTACACCCCCTAGGTCGGTACACCCCCACATCACCCTATACGTGGGTTACTGATAGCTATCATATCCTCTTGATGAAGTTTGACACGGCACTAAAAGTACTGCATTACATTTTTTAATGAACATTATTAACTTCCAAAGCCATTGGCACCGATGACAGTCAGTAGTGAAGGTTTTGATCGGCCTGTCATGACATAATGGACGGTGAGATTTGATTTTTTTTCTGCCTCTATATACCTAATTATAGTGATCCTTATCTTGACGTAGAAGCAGTGGAGAAGATCAGAGGAAAGCAATGTAAACCACAGGAGTGTTCAAACAGACTCTGCAATCTTCGGCCCCTCGGTGATGATTACGTATATAATATGTAAGACAAAATGAATAAACAAGCTATGCGCAGGATTGGAATGGGATATGGTTTTAAAAAATGAGAAAATAATTTCAGCACAACTCTTTGTTATATTTGATGGGTATCTATCTCATGGAAAATATTTATTCACCAAAATAATTATACAATTAAACGAAAAAACATTAGCATCTAAACTAAAATCCTAATTGAACAGGGTGTTTTTTCTTTTTATTGATAATTGTTTAAAGAATATCTCATACATTTTTCATCAACATTAGTGAAGTATTAAACACACCATAATTATTTTAGTTTTTCTTAAATTCCAAATCAATTTATTTTTCAGAAAAAAAGTTTTCGGTAAAAAGACCTGAAACCTAGCTGAGAGTATCACATTATCTCAATGTACAATATAATTTAAAAAGATCAAAATCCATTGGCAAATTTTTTTAAATTTGTTCCCAGAGTAGAAAAAACAGACGAAAATACACCATAGGTTGAAATTAATTTAACAAATCCACGAGAGTCTGTAAGATGGTTAAACGTGTCATAAGGCTTAGTGATGAGCTGCTTTGATCTGTTAGAGTTATTTCAAGAATATACTAGAGTAAGTGGAAGCAGGCCCGGCCCAAGCCTTTATGGGGCCCTAAGCAGAATTTCATTCTGGCCCCCCATCCCCACCACTACCTCAAAACTAGATGCTTCATCATTCCCTTACATTATACCGGTGTCATTCTGGCTATTATTTTTAACCTCACAGGGGTAGTAAACTCACAAAAAATTTCTAATTAACTTTTAAATACAGAGTGCTGTATAAGAGTGGCATATTAATATAACTATTTGAAAGTAACATCAGCAGACAAGACACTACATTTACAGTAAACAAGTTAACTGTTTCATTTATTTATTTATTTTTGGAACAGATGCGCAAATGTGTACAAAAGCCAAAATGTGCAATCTCCCACTACAAAATAAAACCAATCTCAACATTCACTTACACTCACATTCTCTTCTTACATAAAAATAAACAGTTGTAATACAAAAAAAATACTTAAATAATGGCACAAAATGAACAGAGAAATCCACATAATAAGAGCCATTGAAAAATTTAAATAAACAAACTTTTTTTAAAAACTATGTAATAAGGTGAAAATATAAACCCCAACCTAAAATAACTACTGATGTTCAGACATATACTCTTCTTATTTTGTTCTGGATAAAATACACTGCCTCTACTTTATCCACACCACTTTAATATTCAACCAAAGATTCTTCCCCTGTCTTAGCCCTCTGACATAACTTTCAGAATCTTTGTTTCCTAGCTTTGCTGGAGGCAAAGTCATTTATGACATCATTATAAGGGATGTCTTGGTCAACTTTGTGGTTGACGCTAATAAGTGCAAGCCCACTCAGTCTTTCCTGTGCCATGGTAGATCTCAAGTAGCTTTTGATTAATTTGAGTTTGAAAAAGCTCCGTTCTGCCGAAGCAACTGTTACAGGGAGTGCGCAAGCTATCCTGAGAGCTATCCAAAGAGTTGGGAACAACTCACAAATGTCATTTTGAGAGAGGTAAGTAAGAAGTTCAAATCCTGTCATCTTTGCTTGGGGAAGATCTGGAAGACTCTCAATCTCTATAGCTAGTGCACTACCATCAAGATCTGACTCTTCTCCACAGGTAATTCTGTCCTCAAGCAATTACACTGCTCCCTTAATGTCTGCGCATCAAGATCACTAAAGTTAAGAAGCACACCAAAGTTGTCTCTAACTTTCCCCAGAGACTGAAAGTGGTCCTCCAAAGACTGAATGCCACCGTCTACCACTACATTAAAAAATTACACTTCTAGTCTCTTCATTGTATTAGCTATTGGCTCATCTGGTGCCTCATAGGCAAAATGCCTTTTTGTGGGCTTTAACCTCTTCTCCTTAAGCACTGGTTCATTTGTTATTTGTTATTCATTTGTTCACAAATCTCTTTTACAGAAACCTGTGCATCATTAAAACCAGTTATCCTATAACTGATCAAGTTATCCTTACTATTCTGGATGAGGCTCACTGCAACATCAAATTGCATGTTAACTGACTGAAGACGCTTGCTTGTGATGTTAATTCTGAAAAGAAAGTCATACCAGACCACACAGCATATTTGAAGTCTAAATGATCCTACTTCTTCAGGAAGGGAATGGGCTTCAACTTCCACCATGTGGTCATTAGCACTTTCCCTGATCTCCAACAGGGCTTCTCTCACCTTATCTGCCTGATAGCGTAAAGGTTCAATACTCTTAATTCGACTTTTCCATCGTGTCTCACTCCAGGACTTAAGGGTGATGTTTACATATTTCTGTAAAATGGCCCACCTTTGAGTAGAACCTGAGAAGAGATTGTACAGCTTCTCAACATTGCAAAAAAAACAGGTGGCATCCTTTGATGTTTTAGCTGCATCTGAAACCGTCAGATTTTGGGTATGTGCATTGCAGGGTACATAAAAAGCTCGTGGGTTCCTTACCAATAACATAGCCTGCACACCTTTGTTCTTTCCCTTCATATTTGCTCCATTATCATAAGACTGTCCCTTGCAGTCCTGAAAAGGGATGTTCAATTCCTCAAGCCTGTTAAGGATTAGCGTGGACAAACCCAGGCCAGTAGACTGAAGAGCTATCAAAAATACCAAAAATACTCATTTATTTCAGGTGTCCTAACACTTACTGTACGTACAATCACAGACATTTGCTCTTTGTGACTAATGTCTGGAGTACAATCCAATATTATTGCATAATATTTGGAATTCTTAATCATATTTCTGCCATAATTTTATCCAATATTTTATCACTGATACAGCCTATTAATTCATTTTGTACGGTTTTCCCCAAATATGTAGTATGCTGTGCTCCACTGCCAATTCGTCTTAGGTGTACTTTCAAAAATGTGTCAAATTTTGCCATCAATTCCACTTCTTTCAAGAAGTTTCCATTACTGTCCTCATGCAATGTGTCTACAGATCCCCTGATTCCTCTCTGCCAGAGACTAAATGATGTTTATTAAACGAGTGAGAACATCTCTCTAATGATTATTTTCTGCCTCTGAGAGGGCCATTTCTGTTGCGTCAATTGTTTTCCCCTTAAAAGACGCAGTGCAAATTTTTACCATATTATTACAATGATCAGAGCCATTCTCATGTTTTTTTGAGCAGTGTATCTACATTGACCCGGTTACGTTGTCGCTCCTTTCAGAAGCATCTGGTCTTCAAAAGGGGAGGAGATATTAGGGCAGATAGTTATATATATGTATGTATGTATGTATATATATATATATATATATATATATATATATATATATATATATATATATATATATATATATATATATATATATATATATATATATATTATATATATATATATATATATATATATATATATATATATATATATATATATATATATATATATATATACTCGTATATATATATATATATATATATATATATATATATATATATATATATATATATATGTATGTATATATATATATATATATATATATATATATATATATATATATATATATATATATATATATGTATGTATATATATATATATATATATATATATATATATATATATATATATATATATATATGTATATATATATATATATATATATATATATTTTTTTTTATTTATTTATATTTTTTTAATTATTTTTTTTTTTTCCTTCTTCAAACATCATTAGCTTATTGCACTTTTAGGCACCGATCATATTAGCGTTTTATGTAGTTTGTGGTGCAGGCAGGATATTCGTTGGCACCTAATTAGACTCATGCTGCTCTCCAGTGCTTTTTGATGCACTGAAAATCAAAGATGGAGTACTTATATGGTAGCATTGAGTAATCTTAGGCCACTTGGTATTCATTGGAAAAATCGGTCACCGGCAGAATCTGAACTTGTGATTCTGATGTTCCAGCCCCAGCACGCTGACCATTCAGATACAGCCAGGTTATACAACTGAAGGGTTTGGAAATCTCAATTTTCTAAGAAAATTTGAGCAAATTTGATACCTCAGAAGTTGATGAACAGAATTGTTTATGAAATTTCTGCAAGGAAAGAACAGTCTATGGATCATGAATTATATGATGAATAGTTAAGGACAAATACCTTCAAAGAGAATGATTGGTTAATTATTAAATCACAATCTTATGAGAGTACTGATATTTATATCACATACTTCATAGTATTTAAAAAAAAATCTTTTTACCCATAGTGCTGGTAGGTTTCAGGGAGACCTTAGATGATTGGCCTCCGCCCGTTAGTAGCGCGGGTCAGAATTTCTAAGTGGCGCCTTGTTTCTTCTTAGGCTCATGCTGCCAGCGGAAGCTCCGCGCATATAACGTTGCAGTATCGGCGAGGATGGTGTTATGGCAGCATGTGGGTGATCTTAGGCCACTCGGCGGTAGTAACGTAGAAAAGTGGCCAGTCCGTGCCGAGGCTCGAACGCGAGATCCTGAGCTGTTATGTCCGACCGCTAGCCACTAGACCACCGCCTCCCCCATCACTCACTATTTTTTTTATAATGACTATTGCACGTTAATACCATAGCTTTAAATCCAATGATAAATATCTTCAAGCAAGACAGAAATAGCAACAGATTGGTCACCAACTCACTCAGTAAACACAATACTCCAGAAAAGTATACACTGAATTCACAATAAAGTTGTTTTTCCACGTGGAATAAGGTAAACATTAACCAAGTAACAAATAAAACTACAGCTTTCAAAGAAGCACACGGCAGGCCTCCAATTTAATCCATTCAATCCATCTGCGAATATGTACGCCAAACTTTAGTAAGAGCAAGTTATTACAGTTATAAATACATATTTTTAAGTACATGATCATAGGTACCACAGGAAGCTCTCAAAATGTCAATTATTCCATTTGTGACCAGCAATGACTGGAGTAGGAAATAAATACATAAACAACTTTTTTGACAAAGGAATACAAGAATATTCTACTACGAGAAGGCCTCCAAAATTCTATTTAATCCATTTGTGATTATGTAAGCAATGCTCAAGTAAAATAAATACACAACTTTTACATAAAACTCAAAGAAGTACACAATTCTACAACAGGGAAGGCCCCAAGAACTCACTTTATCCATATATGATCTCTCCTCCACTAAATCTCATCTTCTCTTCTCAACTGAAACACAGTTGTCTGTGACTACTGACAGCAGCCCCTTTTCTGTTCCCTCCTATTTTCTCTATCCTCATTTTCAATTCAAAGCTGACTGTTGCGCATATATGCGTAACGCCATTACTTGCTCTCGTGCTCACAATCTTGAATCTTCAGAATTTTCTACCATCTGGCTAAAACTTCAATGTCACCCCCTAACTAAATTAATCTGTGCTGTATATCTCTCACCTAATTCCTCTAACTATGTCAAATTCTTTGATTATTTGACTTCCAAAGTGGAGTACATCGTATCTCACTTTCCTTATGCTGAGATCTCCATTTTAGGGGATTTCAATGTTCACCACCAGCTTTGGCTTTCATCTTTTCACTGACCAACCTGGTGAACAAACCTTCACCTTTGCTATCCTTCATGACCTAGAGCAGCTAGTGGAGTTCCCTACCTGTATCCCTGACCGCCTTGGAGACACGCCCAACATTTTTTATCTTTTCCTAACTTCCAACCCTTCAGCTTACTCTGTTAAACTTTCCTCTCCGTTGGGCTCCTCCGATCACAATCTTATTTCTGTTACCTGTCCTATCACTCCAGTGCAGCCTCAGGACCCGCCTAAGCAGAAGTGCTTCTGGCATTTCAACTTTGCTAAGTGGGAGGACCTGAGGCAGTACTATTCTGATTTTCCTTGAGATGATTATTGCTTCCATGTCAGAGATCCTTCTCTTTGTGCCGAGCGCATAACGTAGATGATTATCTCTGGCATGGAGTTATACATTCCTCATACTTTCTCTAATACTAAAGCTAAAAAGCCCTAGTTTAACTCGGCTTGTTCTCGTGCTGTCAATCATAGAGAGGCGGTTCACAAACGGTACCGTAGCAATCCATCTGCTGAAACTCATGCCCCCATATATTTCTGCCCATAATCATGCCAAATCTATTCTCCAACTTACTAAAAACTCCTTCATTAATAGAAAATGTCAAAGTCTTTCTAACTCTAACTTTTCTCGTGATTTCTGGCATCTAGCCAATAATATCTCTAACAATTTACCTTTTTCATCTTTCCCTCCTTTACTTTAACCAGATGGCCCCACAGCTGTCTCTTCTTTCTCTAAAGCTGAACTCTTCGCTCAAACCTTTGTTACCAACTCTACTTTGGATGATATTGGGCATATTCCTCCTACTCCTCCACCCTCTGACTACTTCATCCCTAAAATTAAAATTCTTTATTCTGACGTTTTCCAGACCCTCTCTGGCCTTGATTCTCGGAAAGCTTACGGTCCGGATGGAGTCCCTCCTGTTGTTCTTAAAAACTGTGCTTCCGAACTCGCTCAGTACCTGGTCAAACTCTTTCGTCTGTGTCTTTCTACTTCTACCTATCCTTCTTGTTGGAAGTTTGCTCACATTCAACCTGTCCTTAAAAAAGGTGACTGCTCCAATCCTTCTAACTAAAGCCTTTTAGTCTGTCCTTAACAAGAAGATAATGAGGCATCTATCAGCTCACAACCTTCTCTCTGATTTCCAGTATGGTTTCCGTAAAGGCCGATCTACTGGTGATTTTCTTGCTTTCCTAACTGAATCTTGGTCATCCTCTTTTAGGGACTTCGGTGAAATCTTTGCTGTCGGCCTTAACATATCGAAAACCTTCGATAGAGTCTGGCATAAATCTATAGTTTCTAAACTACCCTCCTACGGATTCTATCCTTCTCTCTGTACCTTCATCTCCAGTTTCCTTTCCGACCGGTCTATTTCTGCTGTAGTGGACGATCACTGTTCTTCTCCTAAAACTATCAACAGTGGTGTTCTTCAGGGTTCTGTCCTATCACCCACTCTCTTTCAATTATTCGTCAATGATCTCCTAAATCTGACTTAATGCCCTATCCCCTTCTATGCTGATGACACCACCTTGCATTTTTCTACGTCGTACAACCGACGCCCAACCCAACAAGAATTAAATGACTCAAGGCAAGATGCTATAGGACGCTTAACTTCTGATCTTTCACTAATTTCTGATTGGGGCAGAGCAAACCTTGTTTTGTTCAATGCCTCAAAAACTCAGTTTCTACAACTATCTACTCGACATAACCTTCCAGATAACTATCCCCTATTCTTCAACGACACTCAACTTCCCCTCTCCTCCACATTAAACACACTCGGTCTATCCCTTACTAAAAATCTAAACTGGCAATTTCATATCTCTACTCTTGCTAAATCAGCTTCCAAGAAGTTAGGTGTTTTATGGCGTCTGCGTCCATTTTTCTCTCCCTCTCAGCTGCTTGCTCTGTACAGGGGCCTTATCCGCCCATGTATGGAGTATGGCTCTCATGTATGGGGAGGCTCAACTCATACAGCTCTTTTAAACAGGGTGGAGTCTAAAGCTTTTCGCTTAATCAACTCTCCTCCTCAAACTGACTGTCTTGACTCTTAAAGTCACCGCCGCAATGTTGCTTCTTTATCTATCTTCTACCGCTATTTTCATGCTGACTGCTCTTCTGAACTTGCTAACTGCATGCCTCCTCCCCTCCCACGGCCTCGCTGCACAAGACTTTCTACTTCTCATCTCTATTGTGCCCATCTACCTAATGCAAGAGTTAACCAGTATTTTCACTCTTTCATCCCTTACACTGGTAAACTCTGAAACTCTCTTCCTTTGTCTGTTTTTCCACCTGCCTATGACTGAACTCTTTGAAAAGAGGAGTGTCAAGACACCTCTCATACTAAATTGAACTGCCTCCCATGTCTTTATTTCTCCTACTGTCTTCTTTATAGGGTCTGGCGACAAGCGGAAATATTTTTTATACTTTTTTTTTCCCTTAGCAGGTACCCTTTTAATGTAAAAAATAAAATATATGATCATGTAAATAACTTGAAATAAACCAAACGCAACAGCCAAACAGCCAATGGTTATGGTCGTGGTATTCACCATAAATTGGATGTATAAGGTGGTGTTAAAATTACAGTAAAAGTCCGTTTCTTGGCCTAGTCATAGGAATGACAAACTCGACAATCTGAAATATGAAATTCTTGTGTAAATTTCAATGCTATCAACATTTTAATTGTAGCTATTTCATTTACAGATCTCACAGTCACAGGAAGATCTCTATTCATCCATGTAACTAAATAAATATGACTAGCAAAATTGAAATACCTGCAAGTTATCACAGCAAATGCTTATGTGAGTGTTGGCACAGTGCCAGAGCTACCCTACACCTCAAATTCTACAAAACACTTAAGCGAGTATCTGCCACTCTATGAACAAACTTTATTGCATTTGCATAAGGGCTGAGTGCTTCAAGGCGTTCTTTATGAATGTTATACACTATAAGATGGTTCAGAGGCTTTTGAGTCATGGTGGAACGCAACCAAGTTGTCATTCGCCTCAGTGTGCTAAATGACCGTTCAGCTGCACATGAACTTGCTGGAGAAATCAAAAGCAGTCCCAGTAAGCGTTCTACCTGAGCGAATAGTCTCCTAACCTCTGGCACCATATTTACAAAAACCTTTCTATAGTCCTCAACAGATGGTGCTTGACTGAACTGACTGAAAAACTCAAGT
>JAXIVD010005867.1:22500-26710 GCA_036785275.1 Cancer borealis
TTACCTCGAGTGTGCCCACCATTTAGAGCAGGCATTTAAGAGATGAATTATGAGTGAGGGAGTGGATACTCTCCGCGACCTGGAAGAGCTGATGGTGATTGAGCAGTCTCGGAGCCTCGTGCTGGAGGTGGATTCAAGGAGGGAGGACCACGAGCGCCAGGGGGCGGTGGTAGCGCTAGTTCTAGTGCTACACGTTCCCCTCCCCGCAGTCACGGCTTTGGCAATAAAAGCGGGTTTGGTAAGTCTCAATCCCCCGCTGCCCCTTCAGGGGCTTCAGGGTCAGGAGGGAAGATGATTTTTAGTACCCCTAAGTACGACAACCAGCCCACGTGTTATAACTGCCATGCCAAGGGGCATTTTCGATCTCAATGTCCAAAACTTGTGACAGCGGGCCCCTCCAAAACACCACAGAAACCAGTTGCCTTGCTGGTATGGCCTGACCAGGGTCGTGAGGAGAGGCTGCTCGCTCATAATAGTCCTGAGGGAAAGAAGGCTCTTGATGGTCCTGAGTTGGATTGTGAGGAGGGGGTTCAGGAGTCTTCACTTGTTCCCCCCCTGTTGTTGCTTCTGTGATTCCGGCTGACTCGGAGCTGGACTGGTGTCGCCCATTTCTGTGTGGGGGCACTGTTGAGATTGACGGGAACAAGTATCCTGTCACTGTCTTGCGAGACACCGGCGCACAATAGTCTGTGTGCCGCAATGTCACCGGGGGTAAGGTGACTTCTTCGAAGGCAGTGTTGTGTAGGGCCTCAACCCAGTCGAGAAGTTTGTGACGGCTAAGGTAAAGCTGTCATGTTCACTGATTACCACTACGGCTCAAGTGGCAGTGGCTGAACAACTGCCTGTGGCAGGTGTTGATTTCCTGCTAGGAAATGACCTAGCTGGAGGGAGAGTTTGGGTGCCCACCCCTACGGGAAGTGAGGCCTCTGAGGTGTCGGGGCATAGTGTGCCCGACCCTGTTGCTGTTGTCACCCGGTCGCAGACCGAGAAGTGATGCAGGCTGCTGCTCCTGGAGCCGACTGCGACAGAGCGGGGCTACCGGAAGAGGAGAATAGTGTTGAGGAAGAAGCTGCCGCTCTTGGGGCCGACTGCAATGAGGCAGGGTCACATCGGTGGGGGAGGGCAGTGAGGAGGAAGTTGTTGGGGTTGGCACCCGGTCTCAAGCTAGACGGGTGGAACCGGCTGCTACTCTAGGGGCTGACTGCGACATAGCAGAGTCACCGTTAAACGAGAGCAGTGTTTGTGGACTGGATGAGCCAGAGCCGGGCTCTCCAGTGAGTCAAGGTGTGGGGGCTGACTGCCGCGGTGCAGAGCCACCCATAGAAGCACATGACTCGGCAGAGGTTGTCGCCGAGGATGAGGAAGGAGTGTTGAGGATAGAGGAGTCTAGTGCTGGTATTCCTCACCCTGCGGGGCACCTCGGAGGAAGCACCCACGCGGTGGTGTTTCCTGGTTGTGAGGCTGTGGGTCTCGGTACTCAGTCCGGGCCCCAGCCTGGTATGTCGGACAGTTTGTTGGGGGTCACCTCCGAGGGAGGGGAGACTTCCAACTCTGCGGGGGAGTTGGAGGCTCCCACCCCTGCGGAGTGTACCGGAGACAGGGAACAGGCTGTTCCCTTGTCTGGTGACTGTCTGGCGGGTGAGGCCCATCTGGAGGG
Organism: Cancer borealis; assembly: GCA_036785275.1. NCBI lineage: Eukaryota > Metazoa > Arthropoda > Malacostraca > Decapoda > Cancridae > Cancer > Cancer borealis. The sequence continues at coordinate 24,158 of JAXIVD010005867.1, forward strand.
CTCAACCCCTTTGGCTGATGAGGAAGTGGTGGATGAGTCCACGCCACGCCTCAGGCCCCGGTACGGAACCAGGGTGTCGGCACCACCCCTTCCGACAGATCCTGTGGTCCCGCCCAATCTTACTTGTATTGAGCCGGCGTTGCTCATCAAGGGACAGCAAGGGGACCCAGAATTGGCCCCTTGTTTTGCTAAGGTGGGAAAGGAGATAAGGGGAGTAGAGGAGTTTCTGATGCAGAGGGGGTGTTACACCGCAGGTGGAGGGAGAGTGACGGAAGCGAAGTACTACAGGTGGTAGTGCCTCGGGAGTTGGGGGTGGCCCTGGTGCTGTTGGCACATGAGGGATCCATGGCTGGACACCTAGGTGTCCACAAAACTCTCGCCCGCCTGCGGGGCAACTTCTGGTGGCCTGGCATGGCCAGAGATGGCCGGAGAGTTGTTAAAGAGCTGCCACACCTGTCAAATGGTGGGCAAACCTAACCGAACTCCCCCTGTTGCACTCCTGCATCCTATTCCCGCTGTGGATCCTCCTTTCACCAGGGTCCTGAATCAATTGGTGTTTGGGCACCGAGTGCGCGGTCCTTTGGGCTTGGTGCGGGAAGCCTGGTGTGCTCCCGGTCTGAACGCCCGGAGTCATTCCTGAAGAACGGGTTAAGTACCCGGGAAGGACTGGTGAAGGCGCTGGAAGTGGCTCCGCACCATCTTGGAGCTGCGCCGAAGAGGAAAGGATACTATAACCAGAAGGCCAAGTATTGTACCTTTGCACCAGGGGAGGAGACTATCGAGGTTCTTGGTTCGGAACTGGTGGTTCCCGCAGAGCACTGGGGGCAGTGCGGTGTGCTGCTTGGGGAGAGATTGCAGCACCTGGGAGACGTGCAGAAGAGGAAGTTTCACTGTCAGAGTGAAATGGCTACCACCGGGATGAATCCCAGGGATAAGCGTGAAGGCTCTTTTTATTCCAACTGGGGCTCTGACCAAGACCAGATTGAGGAGCAGCTGGACGCCACCCCAGAGAAACACTTTGACACTTCTGCCGAAATACCAGAGAAGGCCCCCGAGGAAGGTGCGAACCCCACTGAAGAAGAAGAAGTACCTCATGGGTGCAAGAAGGTTCTGTTTCCTCTTGACTTCCAGTCTGTGAATTCCTCTAGCCGTGGGAGAGGACATGGCCATGAGAGAGGTGTACTTGGTGAAGGGGCTAGTGGCAGGTTCCTTTCACGGACCGTGCCGGGGAGATGGCCTGTTTCATGGCCGCGAGGGCAGAGAAGATGGTGGCCGACTGCTTGTTGCGGGCAAGGGAGTCAAGTCACTCTTGCTGCTTTAAAATTTTGGAAGTCTATGAGACTTCCAAAATTTTTCCTTTAAGGCGTGTTGCGGGCCCCGCCCGTCACTATAATATTGTCTAGAGAAGACGAGTGTCAAGTCCAACAGTGGAATGATGATTCTCTGTCTGGGTAGATGGAAGCTGAGATGCAGGAAGTGAGTCAGTTACCGACGGACTGCTTGTAAGAACACATATCACGCACGCTCGCTCTCCCCAATTTGGCATTATTTCGTCTGTAACCTCCTCATATTTAAAGGAGTGGGTCTTAAGACTGGCCTGTTTACTTCAGGGGTAATTTGTGTAGCTAGACAGTAAGGCCCTGTCTATACGAGGACCAGCTTACCGTGCCGAGAGTGAGAAAGACGAGTGTGTTGGCAGTATAATTAACATCTTGTTTGAGGTAACTCCACCTAGGGTTCAGTATCCAGAAAGTTCTCGCAAGGAGGTTCTGGATATTGTCAGGCTTTTGAGTCTTGGGAAGTAGTTTCTGCGTTGTCTGCTACGTCGGCGTTGTCTTCGTTGTTATCGTTGTCCTCATTGAGAGAGACAGCCTATCATCTGGGGCCTCTTGTCTGATAACACAAACGAGGAGTAATCCCGTTTTAGTGTTTGTTTATCACGACTCATATAACGCACTGTAAGGAGTCCCCTCACGGGAGGCTACTTTGCAGGGTGTTAATTGAGTCGAGAGGGATTATTGTCCAACCAGGAGTGGGTGGAAAGACACCTTGTGGGCGGTATTCTGGTTGGAGCGATAGCTCCTTGTCTAGGCACTGTAATCTAGTGCTCGCTGTAAGTCTCTTTAGAATGTAAGGAGGAGAAGGTGGTTATTGCTGGGAGATTCCTTGTCCTTTGGAGGGTAAAAAGGACTGGCGACCTCTTAACGTTAACGGGGTAGGCTGTAGGTGCTGTGTGTTGGCTGAAAGGGTGCACAGGTTCCTTAACCAGACACTCCTGCTTGTAGCCTGTTGTCCAGCCGCCGGCGCGTGGCCCTCGGAGAAGACTAGGCCTACGGGATAGTCGACTTTCCTTGTCCTTTGGTGGGTTAAAAGGACGTATAAACATCAGCACTATAGTTCGTACACGCCCGTAACGTGGTTGTGACTGGGTTGTTCATAAGTGGACACCCGACACTAGGGCATAAGAACCGTGTCCTTACGGTGTGACCGTAACAATATATATATATATATATATATATATATATATATATATATATATATATATATATATAT